>JAAGAY010007661.1:0-57591 GCA_011801015.1 Ardeotis arabs
CAACCAGGCCAAGTGCAAGGTCCTGCACCTGGGTCATGGCAATCCCAGGCACAAATACAGGCTGGGCAGGGAATGGATTGAGAGCAGCCCTGAGGAGAAGGACTTGGGAGTGATGGTGGACGAGAAGCTCAACATGAGCCGGCAATGCGCCCTTGCAGCCCAGAAGGCCAACCGCATCCTGGGCTGCATCAAGGGGAGCATGGCCAGCAGGTCGAGGGAGGTGATTCTCCCTCTCTACTCTGCCCTGGTGAGACCCCACCAGGAGTACTGTGTCCAGTTCTGGAGCCCCCAACATAAGAAGGACATGGACCAGTTGGAGAAGGTCCAGAGGAGGGCGACAAAGATGATAAGAGGGATGGAGCACCTCTCCTGTGAGGACAGGCTGAGAGAGTTGGGGCTGTTCAGCCTGGAGAAGAGGAGGCTCCAGGGAGACCTGATAGCGGTCTTCCAGTACCTCAAGGGGGCCTACATGAAAGATGGGAAGAGGCTGTTCAGTAGGGCCTGTTGTGACAGGACAAGGGGTAATGGTTTTAAAATAGAGGGAGGTAGATTTAGATTGGATATTAGGAAAATTTTTTTTACAATGAGTATTGTAGAACACTGGAATAGGTTGCCCAGAGAGGTGGTGGAAGCCCCATCCCTTGAAACATTCAAGGCCAGGTTGGATGAGGCTCTGAGCAACCTGATCTAGTGGTGGATGTCCCTGCTCCTAGCAGGGGGGTTGGACTAGATGACCTTTGAAGGTCCCTTCCAACTCTAACTATTCCATGATTCTATGATTCTATTTCTTGTACTTTGAAATGCTGTCCAGGAAAAATCCACAAATATTAAAGTCAGAAAACTATGGATTTTCTAAGAATGATCTTCAGTTGAAGAAGGACTTGCCTGAGCTCTTCTGCAGTTGTACATAGCTCCATTTTTTTGTCGAAAGTAAATCTGATAGCTGCTGAACTAGTTTTGAACTCCCACAAAAAAAAAAAAAATTAAAAATCAATGTTCTTCCTCCTTTCCCAGAATATAAGCCTTCCAATTTAAATACTTCTGAATTTATGTTATAGAACATTGTGAAAAAATAATCAGGGACCTAGGCTGTGTTGGGACTCAACAAAATATGTGAAAGTTAAATTGTGAGGGAAAAAAGAAATCGCACACTCAGCCACAGAGTTCACAGGATAGAAGCCAAGGGGCTTCTTATTTTTTTATTTTCCTTCTGAGAAGATAGTTTCTCTCAAAGCACCCCACACTGTAGGAAGGCTGTAGAAACCTCTCCTTTTACAGCAGCTAGCTGAGAAAGTAATTTACTTCTGCTGAATAAAGTCGCATTTTGCCAAGATAAAGCTTCCT
This sequence comes from Ardeotis arabs, assembly GCA_011801015.1. Classification (NCBI taxonomy): domain Eukaryota; kingdom Metazoa; phylum Chordata; class Aves; order Otidiformes; family Otididae; genus Ardeotis; species Ardeotis arabs. The sequence continues at coordinate 1,345 of JAAGAY010007661.1, forward strand.
AGCCTTCCCCAGGGTGAGAGTGGGGAGCTGTGGGGTGACGTTTTACTTCAGTAATGGTTGTTAACCTTTGCATGCCAACTGAGGTAAAGATAGAGTTTCAGCAAGCTTTATTTAGGTCTGATTTATACACAAAGTTTCACCAGCTTAAGACAATGTGTGATTTTAGGCTAATTCACTTAAATGAAGGCATACCACTGAATATGGATATCTCCAACAATATATATATTTTTTTATTTCAGTAATAAACAAAACCAAATTTTCATTAGACTTAATAATAAGGCTTCAGTTAAACTAGTAAAATATTATGTACCCACATTTAATATGGAATTTCTGTGTATTCAAACTATTCCATTGTATTTGTAGTGAAATCGTCCTTTCTTACATTTGTTTATTTATTTCTGAAATTATAAGACTGCATAATTTAGTTCCATCCTTATGGGAACATCTTTGAGAATAATTAGTAATTGCATAGCTTCCTTAAGATCTCTAATTATTAAAGTTTTATTGATAACAGAATGATGGAACTGCAAAATTCTCACTGTACTCCACTGCTGTGGAAAAATATAATGATAGATCAAATTGTTAATTTGAAAATCAGCCTTTTAAAAAATAATGTCTGAGTGCTCCCAAACAAGTGCTGCAGTGAAACACATGCTAAATAATAGTTGCTTTAAAAATGTTCATTTCTCTTTATGTAGCTTTTTCTACTATTTGAATTTGAGATAGTAATAAAATAGTAAAATTCAATCTTTTTAAGTAGGTTTGGAGAAACATTTAATATAAGTTTGTCAGTGTAAAATATACATTTTTATGCAGCTCCCACCATTTAAAGTACATATAATTGTACTCCAGCAAATTTATATGAAACACTTTCAAAAATATTTTTTTCATCAGATTTTTAATTTAGTCAGCCAAGCTTACCAAGGCTTACTTCCAATAAAGAAGCTTTTCAGGATAACTATTTGGAGAAAGAGAGTTTCCACAGTCTTGCAATCTTGGACAAAATACCAGTATTTAAATAATCAGTATTCAGTGATTTAATCGAGATACTTTAATTTGATGAAATAATTCTGTTGGCAAAATATTTGCCTTCTAATATTTTATTTGAAAGTTTTTTTCTACTCAGTCTCAGCAGTGTGGCAAATAACAGTTCCACAAGTAACACCCACTTGTGACTCCTGATTGCTGGATTTGTATTGTTGAAGAACCAGGAAAAGTCTCAATGACAGAACTATCTACTACTTCCTGTTAATCAAGCTGCTTTCTTCACTAGTGTTTTTTTTAAACAGTAAACTGTTAAAACAAATAACAAATTAAGGAAAAGGGGCCTAGACTGTTTTGGAGCGTTTTTAAATGGTATACTTTTGGTCACAAAAATCAGAAAAATATTGTTTAATGACATATTTTTCAGTAATTTATCTCTTCCTGGTCACTTCAATCTGAATAATAAGTAAACTACAGTAAAATAATGTTGTATTTCTTCATATTAAAAAAAAAAAAAAGCAATAGCATAGTGGCATTTGTGTGGTGAAATATTAACCACAGGGAAAAACAACCAACCAACCAAAACCATATATGATTAAACTGAAATCAGTGGGTATATAGATGTAATTAGTTTAATTGTAATGAGCACTTTTAATGCAAAAAGCTTGGACATAATAACATTTTAATACCAACACAGGCTTGTTGCACAAATGTGAGATTTTGTGGCAGTTCATTCCAAGTATATTGTTAGTACCTCCAGCTGATAATTTAACTGTGAAAGTCAAATATGCATGATTTTTTTCTAGAATTGAAATAGAATCATATAATATCTTGAGTTGGAAGGGACCTATCAGGATCATCGAGTCCAACTCCCTGCTCCTCACAGGACCACCTAACACTAAACCATATGACTAAGAGGGTCATCCAGATGCTCCTTGAACTCTGACAGGCTTGATGCCATGACCACTTCCCTGGGGAACCTATTCCAGTGAACAGCCACTCTCTCAGTGAAGAACCTTTCCCTAACATCCAAGCTGAACTTCTGATGCAGCTTCATTCCATTTCCTTATATCCTATCGCTGATTGTCAGAGAGAGGAGATCAACTCTTCCCCCTCCACTGTCCTCTTGAGGAAGGTGTAAACTGCAATGAGGTCGCCTCTCAGCCTTCTCTTCTCCAAGCTCAAGAAACTAAGTGACCTCAACCACTCCTCCTAAGTCTTGCCCTGGAGACCTTTCACCATCTTGGTCACCCTCGTCTGGATATACTCTAATAGTTTGATGTCCTTCTATATTGAGTCACCCACAACTGCACACAGTACTTGAGGTGGGGCTGCACCAGCACAGCTTAGAGTGGGACACTCACCTCCCTTGACCAGCTAGCTATGCTGTGCTTGATGCACCCTACAATGTGGTTGTCTCTTTTGGCTGCCTGGGTACTCATATTCAACTTGACATCAACCCAAACCCCCAGATCTCTTTCTACAGGGCTGCTTTCCAGCCTCTCATTCCTCAATTTGTACGTATAACTCGGATTACCCTATCCCAAGTGGAGAATCTGGCACTTGCTCTTGTTAAACTTCATACAGTTGGTGATTGTCCAGCTCTCTAGTCTATCCAGATCTCTCCGTAAGGCCACTCTACCCTTAAGGGAGTCCACAGGTCCTCCTAATTTAGTATCGTCAGCAAACTTACTTAATGTACCTTCAATTCCTGCATCCAGATCATTTGTAAAAACATTAAAGAGCATTGGCCCTAAAACTGAGGCCTGGATAACCCCATTGGTGACTATCTGCCAGCCTGATGCAGCCCCATGTACTATAACTCTGTGAGCCCGATCTGTCAGACAGCAGTTCACCCAATGTATTATGGACTTGTCTAATTTTCAGACAAAATAAGATTGTACAGTAACATGTAAAATTTTGAAATCTTTGACATCATAAAAGCAGAAAGGTCAAAGCTAGTCTTTTGACTACACAGTTCTTATCTTAAAATATTCTGCTAGGAGCTCTATGTCTGCAGAATTCAGTATTACTTCACAGAGGAAAGATAGAAGCAGAATTCAAGAAAGACGATTATAGAATTTGTGTTTTGCTTTTGCATTTTTTTTTAAGATAGCAATGTAGGTGGAGTAATTTTGTCTTTCTTTGCTGAAAAAAAAATTAGAGTAGAGCTAGCAAATGAATTGTTATAAAGATGCTTAAGGATGCATAACTGCAGTTTGCTATAAAATACAGTTTCTGATAAAAAACTTGTGTGCGTGTGATTTTCAGTCAGTTAAATTTGACTTAAGCACTAAAGTGGAGAAAGGTTATAACTTTTACCAGCAAGATTGCTTGATCTGATAAAAAGTTTTATTTTATGCCAGCAATATTTTATAATTAGTAAGTCAAGTGAACTCTAAGGATTTTACATATCTAATTTCCTTTCATATTATACACATATGATGTTTACCATATGGTTTGTATAGGAAACTAGAAAATAATAGAAAATGCTTAACTTCTGAGGTTTTTGATTCTTGGACATATATATTTTTATCACAAGAGGTTTTGGGCATTTGTAAAATGATACCTCATGTTAGTCTTTTTCTTAAGACATCCAGATCTAGCAGATCTTTCTGTGCAGTGAGGCAGTCATCAGAAGCAGTTTATGCTACAGAGAGAACAGAAACATTTTATGTAATCCCTCAGTGTATGTAAGCAGACTCTGCTGACATCCATATAGCTAATGATATATCTTCATTGCAGATGAGGAAAATGCTGCTATGCTATTTTGCAAACATTCTATCAAAACACATTAGCCTGATTTTCACTATTAACCTAATTGTATTGAGAAGTGCATTGTTCATTGATACTTAAAATTGTTATGGTAGCCATTGTAAAGATCACAAGTTCATTCATGGGGGTGGATGAATGAATTAGATTAAATTCCCATTTTGTTTGCACAAAACTTGAAAACTTACTTGCCTTAAGAGTCCTCTTTGAATAACTATTACTTTCAGAATTTTTGCTTAGATTAGAACTGTCAGACTAAATAAAATGTGTTCCATAGCCGAAGTAGTGCATTAGTAAGCATTAGCTGGTGAATAAATAGAGAGTTCTGACAGGGTACGTGTGTTCAGAAAGGCAGCTCAAGAGAATCAGAGAGGGGTTTTTTTCTTCTTTTTTTTAATTTTTTTTTTTAGTGGGAAGGATAATGGTATGTTTAAAATGTATACTAAATTGGAGCAACATTAATTTTTTAGAATTTCACAGAAAATATAATGATGAATTTCCAGGATCTGCGGTCTTCAGAGAGCTTTTGTTTTGTCAGACCTGATGGTGTTGGGATGGAGTAGATATATGAATCTGTGGAAAGAATATGATCCAAAAATGTACATATTTATGAGAAGAAATCTAATAAAATGTGTATTTTTCATGAATACATGCTTCATTCTTATCTTTTTGCAGAATATTTTAGTTACATTTGGATTTTTTTGCTTTGGAACTTACTATAGTAAGTTAAAAGCATTTCCCTCAGCAGACTAGGAACAGCCATCTGTAAAAAAAAAAAAAAAAAAGTTGAATATATCTGGCTGTCTTTTCATTAAAGTCAGACAAGAAAGGATTCAGTGAATCTACATATGTTGCTGTAACTCAAATATACTCAGAAGAATACAGGTTAATTATTCATTTATTCTTCTGTCACTTTATTTTGTACATTTGCACTATGATTAATTGTGTTCTGTTCCTTTTGATTAACAGAAAACAGCGATATAGATGAGGAGACTATGAAGGCAAACTCTCAGGGGTTTATTGGGTGTCTCTCTTCAGTGCAGTTCAACAACATTGCTCCTTTGAAGGCTGCACTGCACCACAGCAGCTCAGCCGCCGTCATTGTAAAGGGACGCTTCACTGAATCCAACTGTGGTACTTTAACTGGAGCTGACTCAACATCAAGTGAAACAACACATTCATTTGCAGGTAGCATATAGTTCTCACTTGTTCTGGTCTCTGAATCAAAATCTAAACAGTATGCTCATGATATGAATCACAACTGTTTTGTTTTGGTTTGTTTTTTTTCCCATGTGGATTAACATCTCAGGAGTAGTTTGAAAAATAATTCTTGTCTATGTGCACTTATTTCCTTTTCTCTAGCATTTCTCTTTTCCTCTAAATGTTTACATTTTTCTCTTTATCTCTGCAAAGTATCATCTACATTACTGTTCATTGCATGCTTACAGACCCACACTGCTGCCACTGTACCACACTGTACATGAGTTGTAACCATGTGAGAAATTTTTGAAAACTCTTCTATTTGTCTTTAACTTTCCTTCTTTTTTTTTTCTCCTGCAGATCACTCTGGACCAATAGATGAGGGAGAGCCCTTAGCTAATGCAATCAGAAGTGACTCTGCAATTATTGGAGGTAATAGGGACTATAACAACTCCACAGGAGCCTTTTTTTTCCTAATAACTGTGAGTCTTTCGATGTTGAAGTGAAGTAAGTGTTAGTTTTGCGTGCATAAGGAAACTAGTAAAAAGGCTTAATTTTATTACAAGTGGTAGACAGACAAAAATCAAGTGTTGTTTTAAAATGCAATCAATAGTTCTCATATTTTCTTATTGCATCAATTTATGCCATCAGTATTTCTATACATTTGAACATTCTGCTGAAATGTAAGATACTAAGAACAGGTTTCCAGTCTGCCTAATGCTAGTGTCTGTGACTTTAAAAACTACTTGGATACATTGTGACAAATATCATACGTTTAAGAAAGAACAATCTTTACTCTTTTACTATGCCAAAAATTACATTTTGCTACACAGTAAAGTTCATAATTTTCTTTAACAAATCTGAGCAACACAGCTTTTTCTTGAGAGAATGGGGTCTAACACTACTTGAATCAATCCTTTGACAGACTGAGGCAAGCTTCATTCTGGTTCTGCATATAGAATACAATGTACCCTTGGACAAACTATCACTTACATCGAGTAACAGCTTAAAAATAAAATGAATGTTAAAATAATAATAAAAAATAATAATTACTTTTGGTTTGAAATAGCATTTTTCCTCCATCTTCTTACTGTTTCTTTTGGCCACTTTTATCTGCTCAAATAGAACTAAAAAGGATCATCCACAAACATTTTTCAAAATAGAAGTTTTAACAGAGGAATAGAGGAAGAAGCATGTGTAATTGCTCGTAAAGTGAATATATGATAGTCCCTTTACTTTTTATACCTAGCAGAGCAAATATGAGATAAACACAGGACAGATGTCTTGTGCTTAAAGTACAGGACTGATAATCAGGATATGCAGGTTCCATTACTGTGTCTTTCTGACTGATCATCCTTGAGCCAAGATCCATCTCTATTGTAGTGGGGAAGCCTACCAGTTCTGTCTCTTTAGAAGGAGTGAAGAGTACTCAAGTGAGCCTTAATAGGCAGAGTTCGCAGTTGGAGACCCTCAGGAGGATTTCAACTCCCGTCATTGGTATTGGGGCAAGTGTATGGCTATGACAGCTTTTTCTTTCAAGGAATAGTATTGTCTCTTGTGTCAGTCTTCTCCTGTGAGAATTTCTGGTGGAAACATTCAAGGCCAGGCTGGATGAGGCTCTGAGCAACCTGATCTAGTCAGGGATGTCCCTGCTCCTTGCAGGGGGGTTGGACTAGATGACCTTTGAAGGTCCCTTCCAACCCTAACCATTCTATGATTCTATGATTCTATTTCTTCTCTTGGGAGGAGATGAGGGAAAGAAACTTGGTTTCACTCATGAAGATGGTATTTTTACGGTATAATTCACTGTTTCAATTTCCATTTGTTACTTCAACTGAAAGAGGGCAAGGGGAGGGAAAGGTCATACCCTCCATCTTTAAAATTCTGAATAGGTTTCCTTTCTAAGGGTTTTAAAAGCCTCAGCAGACGGATGACATGGTGGGTATTTAGCAGAATAAAGATGCCAAGGCTTCTCATTGAGGATAAAAGCATTTAGGCCTATGGAAGGTGGAATTAAGATAAGAACTGGCAGTCGCCTCTGTGTCTGCCATTTAAATAATGGTACCTGCTATATAGTCAATGACTGCCAACAGCACACTGCATGATCAGTGACCTTTAGCATGGTAGTGCTAAAGATAATAAAATAAGAGGTAATAAAACCTAGAAGCTTCCTTGCTTATGTAGTGATACTTATGTCTGTATATTTTTATACGTACAAACTGAGAATTTTACCACTGAATTAAGTGAAGTCAGAATTGTAAAATATGATTTCTGAGTTCTTCTACATGTCTAACTTTATAAAAAATTGCTTTGCTGTTTTAAAAGATAAGTATTACTTTACATAAGTATCTGTACATAAAGATCACTTTATGTACTAGGTAATTTAGTGTGGGTGGGGATTTTTAAACGTACTAACAACAAAGTCATTTTTTAACTTCAAGCTACAATAGTTACAATCTTTTTAAGATAATAATAACCTCAAAATTTTGTTGTTATTAAACACACTTAGGAATATGCATTCACAATCTTTCTGTTGCTTAACTCTGGTTATTTAAAAGTCAAAATAAAGCAAACTGTACAATATTCAGTAAAAGTTTAATGTAAGTACTTTTAAATGAGTATATCTGACAATTATACCAATTCAGCTACCTCGGACAAGGCAAGTTTATTGACAAGCCCTTAAAAGGAGCATGTACTCTGATTGTGAAACAAAGGAATTTAATCTAAATAAGAACCAGATTTGCTCAGATTATAGAGTCTGTTCCACAGAAGGAGATACCACATAAAAAAGTTTATATTAAGGATGGCTGCTCATATTAGAGCATGAAAAGATGACAAGTGCTGAATTTTGGGTTATCTGCTTTTATTTGCAGTGCTAAGGGACTATGTATTTTTATTTTTCTTGCAGTAGTGGCCAAGTTGTGCAGCAAATTGTTCCTTCATCTAGTACAGCGGAGACACTGCATTACAACTGTTTCCTAGACTATTTAGTGCTTTCTGCTTCATTTGTTTCATTTCTCCTCAAATTTCTCTCCTGCCCAACCTCTGACTCATGAACTTGAGGGCGTCATACCATCATGAGAGGATGAATGAGGAAGAGAGGAGATGGGTGGAAGTCTGTAAGGTCATGCTTATCCCTGTAGGAAGTATCTCTTTCCTTACTGTTCCTAATGTGCTGTGCTAGGAGCAGCATGCCCTGGTAACAGTTCAATAAATCCTAAATAGTCACCTTCAAAACTAACTGCCCTTTCCATTTAATCTCTCATGTGTTAGGTATGTGGCACATATGTTACCTGATGAATCTCCTATATAAAACTTGTGTTCCTGCCCCTTTGCTTTCTAACTGATCAGCTAGAATACCGTAATGCAAGTGGCTGAGTGATGGTGATTTTACCCTACCAGATGGGGTTGTTAAAGATGCTGGAAAAGAAAGCAGGCTCACTATAGTCTGTGTAGGCAGGGACCTTGCTTACTTATGAACCCAAGGTCATGTAGCCATGCAAAATGAAAACATACCTAGGATGTTAGAAAAAGTGCCACAGACCTGAAGGGAAGAAGTCAAACCTGTATTATTTCATCCTGAACAGCAAGTGAGCCTTAATGTTAGTATTTTACTACTTTAACCAGTATCTGTTAATTACAATGATGCAGTTACACAAATGCGACCCCTAGCCTAGATCATGAAAACCTCTTCATCCCATTATGGTATAGCAAAGGCAGTCAAACAGAATTGGGAATTTCTTCCATGAGGCAGAATAAACATTAGAATTTCTGTCCCCTTTAACCTGAAGATAAATGGCCATAACACTGAGCAGTTTCCACTGAAGTCCCGTGATGAACATTACATTTTGTTTTATAAATTCCTCTCATTAACTGCATTGTTTAGTCAGAACCAGTCGTCTGTGGTCTGAACTAATTTGTGTGGACTATCGGATATGAATGGGAACTAATTCTGTACAATCATTTTTACTACAAAGGGTCCAAGGCTTGGACTTTGTGGTGTACAAAGGCAGAGCTGATAGAGGACCTGGTTTAGAATTCCAGATAGGTACGTTTGTCCTCACCCTATTATGCTCTGCCTCTGCTCTCCACATTCCTCCCCAGGATCTGGAGCAGTGATAGGACAGCTGCTTGGCAGGTGAAAGCTGATGATAGTACACGTGTTCCCTTCCCTCCTGATGACATGTGGTGTGAGAAAGGGTCCTGAGCATGAGTGACTGAAGAAAGGCAGAGTACTTTGTCCAATACTGATAGGAGCTTGGGAAAAGGAAAAAGTCATAGTAGTGCCCTTTGTGCCATCCCATCTGACAGGAAAGTCCCTGAAGAACAGCTCCTCAAATATGCAGTGGTTTGAGTTCCCAGCCTGGCAGAGAGCTAGGGGCTGATGGTGAAGGAAGAAACAACACCCTCTTATCTACTGTACCCTAAGGCTCCTAGTAGTATTCCATTCAGAAGTTTAAAAATTATAGTATTCTATGGGATTATTTTTTTATATATTAGTAGTGTGCAAAATTTCAAAACAATCCCTATGAAACTTATGCTACAGTGCAGTTTCTGTTTTGAAAGCAGCAATGGCTTCTTATTTCTCAGGCTTCCTACAACCCTCTTCATTATGTGACAGAGTAATTCTTTCTTTGTCCTAATTTCCCATGAGTTATTATTTGTCTGTCCTTTCTCTTGACTTTTTTCTCTTTTCTTCTTCTAGGTGTGATAGCAGTTGTGATATTCATCCTACTTTGCATCACTGCCATAGCCATACGCATTTATAGGAAAAAGGTCAGGTACTCAAAAAATGAGGCAAAAGGAACTGAAAATGAAGACAGTGCTGAATCTGCACTGAAAAGTGAGCTTAGCATGCAAAATACAGCCAATGAAAATCAAAAGGAATACTTCTTCTGATCGGCACTCGTGATTTAATTTAATATAATAATGTGACAGTCTGACTTTCTTGCTAAGCCAGGGGCTCTCAAACGACAGAAAAAGTTCTTGCACTCTACAGTAAAGGCAACAGATTTGAGACTTGTTATACTGCATATGTTCAGTCTCAGTGATTGCTGTAGGGGGCCTCTTTAAATTACATGCATTCCTTAGCTATTATACTGTAAATGCATTTTATGTAACAGTGAATTAGATATTGTAACCAATTTCATTGTTGGTAGTTTCCGACTGTTCTGATGTGACCTTCTACAACTGAAGTATAACGTACATACTGAATATGATTTTTGAATGGGAAAACTGTTATGAAGTTGTTCCCATCTTTTTCTTTATAATTTGATTCTGAAATTTTGTTCAAGGTGAAGGGTGGATTCCAATACTTTGTGTTACTAAAGAAATTCTGCTGTGTTGCATTATAGTGAACTCTCTTATTTCCTCAAACTGAAAATGCCATTTGAACTGGTGTTAGCTGGTGTCAGCATTTGCTTGTGAGCCACAGAGTTTGGTGTCCAAAACAAACTGTACTTCTTTCCCCTTGGATGTCACCAGTGTCATCATTATCCCTTCTTTCTGGCAAGCCTAGTAGGACTTAAAACTGAAGGGTGTACAATGTGTTGAAATGCTGTAAAATCTCTTTTGCAACAGGTTTTTCACTTATGGTCAAGTGATGGCAACAAGTTAAACTCATGCATATTCTAGGCGTTTTAAATAAAATTGAGATCACAAAAGGCAAGACCTTTGCTTGAAAAGATGAGGTATTAAATTATATAATTAAATTATGTGAGTGAAAACACCAAAAGGTGACGAAGGTTATTGTCCCTCAAATTTAGTAATGCTTCTTCTGTCAAGAAGTAATGCTTCATGCGCTATTTGGGATGTATTCTCTGAAAACATTGCATCTATGATCTGCTCCAGACCTCAATATTACGTTGTTCTAAATTATATAAATTATTTGTCATTATTATGACAATAGAAGTATGGCATTTAGAGTCTAGTACAGTGGCTGCTACTTCAATACTTTTGTTCTTCACCTGTAATAGTACCTACTATACCTCTGCAAGATAAGGTCTAATTATACCACCCAAAAATAAACATGTGCTTGCTATCCTGACAGACCAAATGAGAGCTGTCTATGATATTGTATAAACAAATTATCAGATATGAAGGGTAGGTTTAAGTTGTCTAAACAGAAGATTGTAAGGTCACTTTAGACACCATAGAGTGTCTAAAATATCCATGTGGCCTAGTGGGAATGTCACAAATTCTGCAGAAGGTATGTGTCTTTTGGAAGAGACATATGGTGTACAATACCCTACGGCATCGAAAATAGCACTAGATACCACTATTTAGGTAACTGACCCATGCACAAAGGGTTTTTTGGTGGTGGTGAGTTGTTTGTTTTTTTTTTTTTCCCAGACAGAAAACTGTGTGCATAGAGCTTGGATTGCTGAAAAGAATCAGGAATTCTGTGCCCTTGTAGATTTGAGTTTAAAATTTAAACAGCTTTCAGAATTGATTTATATCTGCTCCCAATGAAAGGAATGATAACAGTCATGGCTTTTCTCCTCTTTCAGTGAGGAGGATCGAAGCTAGACTCTAGACTGTGAAGTTCAGAAAATGTTTATCATAGATGCCCAAGAACATTATAAAAACATGGAAATCTGACACAGTGTGCCATAACCTTTAATATATAAATTTCTTTACATAAATGGTAGTTGTAAATATAAATGTCCAGCAGATATTGTCTTTTAAAGCTTATTTTCTTCTATCAGTCTTTACTTTCTTTTTCCAGAATTCTACAGTTCCTTTTCTGCTTCCTTCTCTATGGCTTTACTTCATTTTTAGGAAATGTTTTTATTTCCTTTTTTTGGTACCTGAACGCTCTACAATCAGAGATTGTTCAGGTGAAGATGCACTGCTTTCTTGTTCTTACCATTTTTGCAATTCTGAGTGCATCTCTGGTAGATTAATCAGACTGAGGACCCAGGATCAAGAACTGAGTATCCATATCATGTATGTCTTAGTGTATTCACTGATACAGTTTGTTCCATGGTAATAAGTCACCTTTAGAAAGAACAAAACTCGGTGAGAGAATGAGACTGGACTATTCCTGATAAGTGATGTGGATAAGAATACTGTGTTTTTCGGATGGGGAATGAAAGAGATGAAAGCCTCACACGGGTCTTGAGAAGACGACCTTGAATCATTATGTTTGCTACTTTAGATCCTCTCAGTCTAGCTAGTTACTTTAAAGTGAAAATTATTACTCCTACTTTTCAAGAGTCTGACTTAAATTGCATTGAATTCAAGAGGAGTCTTTCTGTGGGCTTCTGTGTAACTCAAACCCTCTGCATCTCAAGAGGTTTTCCCTTGCCATCATAAATATGTCAGTGTCCACCCTGTTGTGTCACTTATATCTACAAATCTATCGACAGTGATGAGTCCTAGTCAACTCTATTTTAATCAACATGCGATGTAGTAACCACGTAGGACAAAACTTGTATGATGGTGTTGATTGTAATACACTAGATCACCAAAACAGACATTTTGATTGAATGATAAAAGACAGACTATTCATATCAGAGTTACCAATAGATTCTGTGGTTCTATAATTCTATATACTAACCTAATAAAAACTAAAGGGTACCCACACTGGCTCAAGTTGGAAGTCTGCAAATCTAACTTTTCAATCACTTACTTTAACTTCTATTTCCTTATTAATTTTTATTGTGTGTCTTGATGGAGAGAAAAATCTCTTGCCTTACTTCATTTTCTTCCAAATGAATAATTATTTTATTTCCTTATTCCTTAGAATTTTTAAAAGCAACAGGAAGGGTAAAGCTGAATAAACACCCTATTTCACAGACTAATTAAAAAAGAGGCGGGAGGGTGTAAATCCCTGTGTGAATGGCACATTATTTCATTCAAACACCTTTTTAAGGTGTTTTATTAAAAGAAGGATTCTAAAGGGAAAAACAGAAATTGATTTTGTTGAATGCGCTTCTATCTGCAGATTTGTAGCATACAATAATTATGTCTCTCTGAAGATGCAAATGCCCATTTTCATCCATAGGAAGAGTGATCATATATTCATCACCTGAATCTGAAATATACAGGTTTATAATCAATGAAGCAGCATTTCCCATTACTTGCTGCATTTCTGTGGGTACAAAAAAATGATGTCACCAAACTGGGCTGAGATATCATTGTGCTGTTCCTTTTTTGATTCTCTATTCCAGTGTGTGACCTTTCACCTCTCTGTTAATAAACATTTTTTAAAATAAAGTGAGGAAAATATTTTTTAAAAATTTCTATTAAAAAGTTTAAAATGAACAACAATATAATGATTTTTTTTTTAATAGTAAAAATGTGTAGAAGTGCACATAATACATTGGTGAGTGTGGTTATTTACAGATATTACTGAGTGCTAATGTAACAAATTTACTACGCTTTGACACATTTTCCATGGCAAATAAATTTTTTCCTAAGTATGTTAGAAAATAAATAGTAGCATGTATGCTGGTATATTTTAAAAACTTTGTGTGGGAACTAACTACAATGGGCTTATAATTATTTATGTACTCAACATTTAACGCCTAAATATGGTTCAGTTAGGTTGTGGTAAAACATTTTCCAATACACTCACGGTTGTGTAGATGAAGAATATGTAATAAGCTAAGTGCACAACTTAACATGAAATGTACTAACAGTCAAAATAAATTTAGAGCACCATAATTCATGGCAGTGACGTACAAAGAAAAAAGTGTGTTAATGAGAAAACAGACAGAATTCCTGTGAGGAATCAGATGCATAGATTAGAGTACACAGATTTAGATTTACATGCCGGGAAGCCTGAAACACCAGTGTGAGATAAAATCAGAAGATGCAACTATTGCAGGTCAGTAGAGGGTCGATATGAAAATATCCTTTTGGAATAAAATTAATTATCTTGAGAAGTAATTGTAACAGTTTACCCTCAAGGCAGAGTTGAAGCCGTATGAACCATGTGATGTCACAGGGGAAGAATGTTCTTTATAACACAAAAATATTTGCTAAGTCAGAAAACTTAATGCTGAAAAGGCATGTGGCCTAGTCTCTGCACATTCTCTAGAGTGATCATACAGAAATGCCACATAATTTTGTCAAAACAAACTCCTAATACTGCAGCCAAAAGTATAATGAATCCGTAGTGTTTCTGATAATTTAATGAGATTGTGCATTATCAAGAAGGAATAAAAATGAAAAATCCTAGAGAAATTAGACCTGAATGAAAAGGTACAGGTATGAAGGTACTGAAGTAATTTCAGTGGTTTTTTTTTAAAGTACACACACGAACATGGTTAAAAGAATAAGGAAAAGAAAGAATCTTCCCTTTAAATTTATTCTTTTCAGAATAATCTTTGGGAGTTTTTTGTCATGGTGGGAAGGAAGGTTTTAACGGGTTTGTGTACAGAAAGTGCTAAAGCTGCTAACATAAGAAGCAGAAAATAACAATGGTGCTTATAGACTGTGCTTTGCCAAGAAGCCATGTTCATCCTCATTCTTGAATGGCTGTCTGAAAAGTAATTTTTGACAAGAACTGCCACTGTTCTCTGGATATGTTGTCCAAACATTGTTAAGAAATAAATCAAACATCACAACTGCACTGCAGGGAGATGGATGCCTTTCCTGCAAACGCTGACATAAAATTTCATTTAATTTGATACAAATTTCTAACTTCTATCCATGATGAAATTCTGATGTTGCTAATATTTTGTATAAATAACACTGAATAAGTAATGCCTAAAGTCCTTATTAAGTAGCATGGTAAATCCACAGTAAAAATCTCCATAAATAAGTAAGCAAATGTGTGTGTGCACACACACATATGCATGTAAATAAGCTGTGTAGTCAGAGCTAAGATTCTTTAGATTTTACCGTTTTCTTTGTATTATGTCAAATACTGAAAAATAGTTCAGAGTTCAGAAACATCACCCTTCCTAGTGGTAGGAATCTATCCAACTCATTTCACAAAATATTTAAGATTTCACAGATTTAAGATTTGTATTTTTTCAAGCAAATGCAAAGATTAGGGTTTGCAATTTCTTCCAAAAGACTAAAAGGTAGACAAGCAGACTACTCATGGGAAGAGAAAAGGTTATAGCATCTCTCACACAGAGATAGTGCTGTAGTAGAGTCGTCTTTTTTTTTTTTTTCTTTTTTTTTTTTTTTTCTAAATAATTTCACTGATAGCAAAATGAAGTGTTATTTCACATGCACACACAAAATCACTATGCTGAGCAGCATATTTCAGCTGTTGTCCAATATGTCTCTTGGAAAAACACTAATCAATTAATTTTCTTTTAACTAGCTAATATATCATTTACAAATTCACTGGAATGGTACTTCTCCCAGACAGTAAACTGGCCTTTAGGAACCATTAGAACTCATGCCTTCAGATTAGGTGAGGCAGTGGTCATCAATGAAAGACTTCTAAGTCTGCAGAAAAGAAACAGCTACTCAAAATCCTTCTGAAGTCCAAGAAAATTGGGAGCTGTCAGTGGGTTACATCAGATTTCATAAGTATGCATTTTTCATCAAGAACTTAATGATAGTAACATAAAAAGAACCATTAAAATAATAAATCTATTGTTCAGCAAACCAACAGATACCACATAGGACTTGGTAACCTTTGTATGATATATTTTTAAATACAACATAGTCTTTAGGTCTTCTAGCTTATCCTGATATATGCAAGAACTTACTACTACAAATACAATGAAATCTTTTTGGAGTCTATGACCTGATGATTTTTCTGTTTTGAAAAGTAGAAGTGCCTTGCAAGAAATTTATAAAGTCAATGGTAATTTAACTGAAAGCAGTCATCATAAAATGTTCTGGATTGAAAAAGTAAAGGTTGCAAAACCATCGCTTATGATATAATATAAATTCAGTGATGGATGCCTGTTTATAAACTATTTAAGTAATTAACAGACTTTCTGCACACTTCTCCAATAATAGAGGTGTGTGGATTGAGCCCTGAGGAGTCCAACGATATCCATTCCACCCTTAAGTGTATGGCCTTGAAAAAAAAGCCATTAACCTTTACACTCCCTTTGTACAATAAGGATAAAATCTTGAAGTATTGTCTGGCTTGCTTTATTAATATTTGTGAAGTTGTTTGAAGATGGAAGCTTGTATGTAAATGAACAGCATCATAACAGAAATTAGATTCTGTCTTTTATTTAGCAAATAATGTTATAGTAAGTAACACTAATTATCTGTATTTATTTTAATACATTTATTTCAGGAGATGGTCCTTGTTTCAGTTAGAAATAATAGCATTTTCCTGTTATCTTATGCATAAAGATAGAGAGACACATGAATAAAGAGGAGAAAAACAGACCTTGGACTATTCCGTGTAGTATAGATTTGATTGCATGTCTTCTTTTATCAGCAAATTGGTGCTCAGAACATTTTCACCTAACAAGATGGGTAATAGTTGAAGTAAACAATATAGATGCCATATAGATAAATATCAAACATGGATTATAACAGCACATCTACATTCTTATAAAATGTCTCCTGATAATTGATTAGCTCGAAGGGAACATCACATGTATATATTTTATGGGTAATTCCTAGTTCCCTCTTAGTAGCTTCAGCTGCTTCATTAATGCTATTTGCTGTTATTTTTAATTACCAGGGAGTTACTTTTCTAACCACCAGTAACTACTAGGCTTACCATATTTTATTTTTTAGATGACAGAACAAAAAAAAATTACTGTGTTCTAATACCTTTAAATCTATTGCAGGTATAAATACTCCTTATCTAGATGAAATAATATTGTGTATTTCTTAACATGCATGTTCTATATGAAGTAGCAAATCTAAAAGTAAACATATACTAGTTTGGGGTTTGGGTTGTTTTTTTTGTTTGCTTTTTTTTTTATGCCAACCCAGGTAAAAAAAAAGAGAGGAGTTGTTACTTTTAGCTTAATCATAGACTAGTTGTGAACAAATAATTTTAAAAGGGTGCTACAGAATGTTAATATTTAATTAAAAAAATAGACATTCTTAGTAAAAAAACATTCAGATTTTTTTCAGTAATTGCAGCCCCAAGATATAAATTCTCTGTTTTCTACTTGAAAATATTAGTAAACACTCCTTGTATGGTATAAACTTTTTTTCCTACTACTTTCAGTGGCACTAGAAATAGAGGTTTACACCATCTCAAACAGAGTAACCACTCAGTCATGGTCCCCTTACCATAGAAATTCAAAAATAATTTAATATTTACAAGTAGGGTCAAGAAATCCTTTAGCAGCTACTATGTATTTAATGCAAAACATACAGGGCCCTACCCTTGCACAGTACAAGCTCCCCTTGAAGTTAATATTTAAATTGATTGTTTTCCATCATGATCTGTAAATCAGCAACTTGTATTTGAATTACTGGTGTTGTGTGGCTATGATTTTGTCTTTCTGATGTTCAAGTTCACAGTAAGTGCGTGTCTGATTCAAAGTCATTTTTCATTAATTCATGTCATAAATATAAAAATGCTATGTTTCAGGTGTCTTACAGATAAATCCTACTAGAAAGGAGCAGTTAAGTATAGCATAGGATTTTTAAACTGTGGCTTCTATTCCTTTACATTACACATTGATAAAGTTCATTTCTTTTTACATAAGATACTCTGGCAGATTTATGATTTCTTCCCAGAACACAGAGTGAGAATAAAAAGGTAAAATTCATAGGAAAGGAGAGGAGTATAAACTGAGAATTTTCATTGTTGATAAAACTGTTTTTATAAAAGTCCTGAAAAATTGTTTTTATGGTACTCTTGTAGCGCTATTTTTCAATTCATATGAAGTGTTTGTCTGGGATCATGTTATCAAGCATATCTCCTTTCAATTATTTCTTTTGTAAAAACAAGCTAACAGTTATTTTAGTTTCAAGCTGGTATCTAGCTGTCTGTTTGCCTCAATAAAGTATTTCAATCTGTATATTAAGCACAGCATGAAATATCTAGTGTGTACCTTCTCTCTGCAAAGTAATGGCAATAATTAACAGTCCCCTGAAAGAATAAGATCTTTGAGTGTCTGAAGTTGCCTTGACAGTCTTATTTTATTGTTACAAGTAAACCTATTTAGTTAGAATCTAATTAGGAAAGCATTAGTAAATGCTTGTTGTTCAGTACTGTACAATGTTTAAGTGTTACATTTGAGAAATTAAATGGTTTTTAAATGAGTCAAATAATGCATATTATGGTAGTAGGGCTGCTCTTGTGCAGTTGCTGCTTGCCCACCGTGGCACTTACTAGTGATTAACAGTCATTTCTCCATTACCAGATTCACCTTAGAGTTCTGTAGGATACTGTAATATCCTTAAAAACTAAATATGTTTGCAGTAAACATGTCTTATTGCTTCACGCTAACCTTTTTTACTTAATCTAGGAATTTCTTTATTTTTTGCCCTGGTGTTATGCTCATAATCAGTATAACTAGTGGAGAATCTATAATTGTAATTACATATAAGGTTGCTGCAATAGAGGTTGCTTTTCCATTAGGTGGCTGTTGTACTCTTAATGAGCTCACAATAGGTGAGGTCTGTAAGTATTCCCCTGCACTGTCAGCCAGCACGGTTTTCCTGTTTCCATCTTGCTGAACTGTGTCCCACAAAACTGTGTGCATTTCAGTGACCCCTGGGCTGAATTCCTGGGAAAAAAAAATGATATTACCTATCTTTAGTGCACAGGTCTCCCAAGCACAGCTTGATCCATTCTAGCTGATCAAACATCACAGGTCACGTAGCGCTTCTCTGCTGTTCTAACCCCAGCCGGACTCTGGGAGGAAGCGTGCATACTGCTGTTTCTATAGGACATAATCCTGCAAGGCCACCTACAGAAGCCATATGTGGATATACCTAGCCTGGAGACTTTTTCTTATTACATGCTTAATAAAAAGAATAAGAAATTAAAGGCTGGCAACATCTGCTCAGACCACAGAAAGGAGGTACATGACCTGGTACATGGCTGTCAGCATTGCAGGCTGTGGCTGAGAGTGACCTGGCCTGCCCAGGGAGCTAAGGGAAAAGGTGCAAAGGATGGTTTCTCCTCCTGTTAGTGGAGAGAAAAACAGCAATGTGGCCTTTGGTACACTCTTTGAAGGCATTTTGAGAGAAAATTTTTTAAAAATTAGGATCTACATACCTCAGCTGAGCACAGCTTTGTCCCTGTAATTGACAACCAGTAGAGACAGAATACAATATTCAAGGATCACCTCCCTCAACCTGCTAGCAATGCTTTGCCTAATGCAGCCAGGATACCACTGGCCTTACCTGGAGGAAGGCCACATTGCTGGTTCATGTTCAACTTGGGTTCCCACCAGGACCCCCAAGTTATTTTCTGCAAAGCTGCTTCCCAGATGGATGGCCCCCAACATGGTGCATGGGGTTATTCCTCCCTATGAATGGAGTTTATATTCATAAATTGATCATGTAACTTGATTAAATATTTTGAAGATCATGCTATTAACATTATAAACATCATTAATCAGCCAAATTTCTTCAGAAGTCTTAAAAGGTACCTGCCAGTATTTCTTCTGATTGCTCTTCAAGGCACTATCTAGTATTGATTTCTTTTTTTTCACTCAAAATTACAAAATGTAGTTTACTGTAGAGTAAGCAGAGCCTATATAAATATCTAACTAGTCTATATGAAAATACAGTATTTCAACAAAAGCAATCAAAAGAGATTCAGTAATCATTAGATTTCAGAGATATTTTTACTATTGTTTTCCTACTGGGTTTGTCATATGTTTGTATGAGACTGAACAGTAGACTGAACAGTAATGTTCTTTTTTTTTATTTTGACTGTGATCAGATCTCTAACTTTGTATTTTCTTCAGAGTGGGAACTTCTCGGTATTAGACGTGATGTTGCTGCATGAGATGTAAGGAACAGTGTTAGTCAAATGACCACTAAATTTTTTCTTCACTCAGATTCTAAATGTCAGTCTCTCCCTCACCAGTAGCTATTAAAATAGAGCTCTGGCAATGATAAACCAAAGCATATCACATAATATTGCTTTTCTTCCGTTTAATTTGTAAAATTTGTCATGTTGCTGTAAATTCTTGAGTTAGTTTGTAAATATATTACATATATTAAATGTTATTATATTTTGTCTACATATTATAAATTTATATAGGCTACAATAAAAGGAAAAGTGGCTTAAAAGCCAAGGGAAAGCCCTGTTGAAAATAATCAGAGCAATATGTAATAATAGACTGTCAAATATCTACATACCTTTAGGATATACTCAGTAGTATAAGGTCAAAGAACAAAATACTTTGAAACAGACATTCAATAGTCTAACAAATTTCAAGATTCTATTTGGTTTTTAAAATAATATTTATTCTAAAAAAATCAATCATATAATTTCTCTAAAATTTTCCACAACAGAAGCACAAAGTATCTGGTAAAATGTAAATTGCAGCACAGCCAATATACATACAGAGCTAAGGAGATTAGTATATCTGATGGCTTAACAATTTTAACAGTGCATTTCCATAGAACGTGTATTCCTTATTTAATACATCATTCTTTACAGATTTTTATTGTATGTTTGGTTTATTGCCTATAGTCTGATAGAAAATTCAAACTGTCTACATTATTATTTTTATCTTAATAGTCCCAAGACATATTGAGAAAACAAAACAACTTAGAAAACAAACTTGTTGCAGGAGTGGAAAAATACACACATATGCAGACATGTAGTCTAGAACAGCCGATCTACTAAATAGCAAACACAGGCAGAGTAAACAAATTGACCAAAACACAGCAAAAACTGGCAGGTCTGGAAGTTTATCCCATTAGTCCATTTCTTTTCTTTAACCACCAGCTAAATTTTCCTCCACAGAGAACATTCTTTATTTAATTTGTCTAATACAGGCATCATCTCCTCTAATCCAATAGGTACGAGATGCAATCCAAATGCATCTCGTCTAATGCAAATTAGACGTATTTTCAAATACAAAGTGAAAATAAAAACACCTAACTTTTATTTTTTATTTAATTCTGCCAGAAACATTGTAAAAGGTTTTTGAATTACAAAACTAGAAGACTTTCCTTAGCCCAGTTCTTTAAAGAGTAGAAAATAATATTTTAAAAAAATATTATTATGTCCTGTTCATGTGTATTTGTTTCTGTTTCTCGCTTTCTCAGAATGTTAGGAATGACTTGTCAGTGAATTGCATTCTTTTATGACAATGTAGGCCCAAGACACATTGAAAGGAATTTATGAAAATTAAGAGTAATAATAAAAAAAAAACTTCTTATGGAACAATTACAAGTTGGTGCCCACTCTCATCAGGCTATTTCATTCAGTATTTGAAATGACAAGGGCTAAGTCATGTACATATCTTGGGAACTTTCTCCAACGTTTCCCTTGTATTTCAGGATTTACTCCCCTGAAATGAAGTCTGGAATATAAAGTTTTTATGCCTGGCCTTCTATGTAAATGAGAGATTAAAACCATCAAGAAGATGTCAATGGCAAAATTGTCGTTACTGGCACAATAGTATCAATTGTTCCTGATTTTTTAATCAGACTACAGTCATTGTTTTGCTTTGTGGATGTATTTTTAGATATATATCTCTAAATGTGATTGTTTAAAAGAAAAAATGTTAAAATAATGAGCCCTAAAGTGCACATGAATTTGTATGTAACATAAAAAGGGATCTGTTGACCAAAGCATTGTGCATGATTTATTTTGTAAGTAAGAAGTTTACCCAGTAAGAAGCTGGGTTAGCTCTCCTACTTTCTATAGTAATAATTTTATTTTCCTAATGCAGTTCACAAGCAGTTGTTGTCCTGGGGAGCTTATCTTGCCTGTGGGCATGTTCTGTGACCTGCTGGCTATGCTCTTCGGAAGTGCTCCCCAATTAAAAGCACTGGTAAAGGCTAACTAAAGTCTTAATCACTGTCACCCTGAGCAAAATAAGACAGCACAGCCGGCTCAGGACACCAATGCTCAAGCACTCAACATGTGGCCTTTTTATTTGAGAAGTTATTCTGGCCATCAGCACATTTAAGGCAAGAGAGGGAAGGCTAAAACAGATTCAGATGAATACTTTCCTTGTAGGGTGCTGAATATATCAACAAGAGCAATGAAAATAGGGGAGTTCTTTATGCTAGTGCAAAGCTGACAGAAATATTTGTCAATTTATTAAATATGTGTTACTTCTATTTCAGATCTAACACTTTTTTTTTGTCTCATGTATTTGTCTTGCATTTTTAGTGGTTACTCCTTTAAATTATTTAAATTTGTTATTTTTTATCTGCATAATTTTTCTTAGACTGATTTCAGAATGCTTTGCTCACATCGAATTCCTAAACCCTACTATAAACCCATTTCTTAGAGAATAGGGCATCTCTGCACATTCAATCTCTGAGTTTACACAAATATCTTTTTAACTTTGGAAAATAATTCCATGTGTCCATAAAAAAAATAATTATTTCACCAAAGAAAAATGCAAGATAGTCACTACAAAATAAAATATGTTCCTGCATTTATATTCCAGTAAGTATGAAAGCTTAATAAATATCATCATGTTTGTCTTATGTAGGTAAAAGAGATAAATTTTCCATTAACACAGATTTCAATCAATATTAGATGGCATCCTTTCGATACTCTGGTAAAAAAAAATTGAAGTTTAACCTATAGATCATGTATAGATGACTATAGTCTGTGAGACTGTTATTTATTACTATCTCTTTACAGCTTCCTGTTTATACATTATACTTCAAATGAAATTTAAAAAAAATAGAAAATAAGGTAAAAATACTTTTTTGGTACTTGTCCTTGTTTCTCTTGACAGACCTAATAACATTTTTCCTCATATTTCTCTATCAGTTTATTATGTTCTCTAAAATGTTATTTAATTCTAAATCAACAACAACAAAATAGAAGTTAAACTAATGGCATTCAGGTTATCATATGCACAAAGCTAAGAATGAAAAAAGTTAAATAACCTCTTTTTTAATAATTTCATGTGAAATATGTAAACATTTTATAATCTTAAGTGAAATCACTTGACAGCAAGAAACCCCAAGTATAAGAGTTATAAAGTGCCTTCATCTTCAGAAAAATGGAAAACACATTTTCATGGAGTACAAAGTTTCCTTTGGAGTACCTAAAAATATTATCTAGGTGCATTTAAACTTGTAAATGTCAAAAAATAGACATCAATAGTTTTAAAAGTGAAGTTCTTTGCTAAATAAACCACTTAAGAAATTATAATGACACACACAAAAGGAAATGCATCAGAAGAAGAATGAATTAGGATATATAATCCTAATACCTGAACTTGTCATATTTTAATGTAACTTTACACACTTTAATGCCTAAACTTTTTATACTTTAATGGTCTGACTGATAAGTGAGAGGAATCTTAATAAATTGCTACTTTCTTCTTTCTCAGATGTGTATATGCATGTCTATTCTTGCTTATTTGTGTTAAGGTCAGGCATTTCTTTTAGTTTAATTTTCTACATCTGCATATAATGCTTCATTCAAGGGTATAAATGAAGAGGTAACTGCAGTTGTAAAGTAATCTTTAGCATATGAACACAAAAAAGCCCTATACTTTTAGAAAAAAGTAAGTCATACCATTGGTTTGACCAAAAATTACAGACAATCTATCAGCCTTTAAGGCTTATCCTAAAATTTCTGTGACTTAAGAATCTTCTTTATGCACAAAAATGAAGTTGTCAGCGGTTTATGCATCCACTATCTAAAAGGATTCCTTTGAATCAAATTATTGAAGCAATTTTAGTGACACTCACCACAGCTATAGCACCAGGTAGGAGGACAAAGGCTGGAAGAACCTCTTTCCCAGGATCTGAGGCCTTTCTTAGTGCCTGTACTCACTTACTTGAACAAAATAAGACTCCTGTGGTAGCAGGTGACTGATATGATGGGATGGAAAGAAGAGGTGGTCAGATGGCAATTGTCATACTTCATCAGACCCATTGGAGATGGGTATTGTCCTTCCCCACATTACAGCTGTAACGCATGCACAGGATAATCCATGCACCACCAGAAATTATGGAAGCGAATTTCTTAGTTCCTGTATCAGAACTGATTCAGTGTGGAGCAGAGACAGGCTAATAATTGATTTTGAGGATTTTTAAGGAAAAGTTAGTGTGAGAGATTGTAAGAACCAGCAGTACTAACATCAGAGACAGACAGTGGAATAAATATTTAACAGCCTCCTGGGTCTATCTAAAGAAGGTTAAAAGTTCACAACTTTACGAAAAACTTGCAAATGACACAACAGATAAAACTATCTCTCTTTAGGATTTAATTGTCAAAGCTTCTTCAAGACCTCAGCAATAAAAAGTCATATAAATTTTATATATATTATAAATATATATTATGTAAAACAGTTTGAGTCCTATGGGGTCTTGTTTTCTTGCCCCTGCTGAGCTTTTATTTTGCCTCACTTTTTCTATATCAAAGGCAAAATATTTTCTGTTTCCTCACTTAAAAGCATTTTGTAGTTAGAACAGGGATGATGATTTTGTAACTTTCTATCACTAAAAAAAAAAAAAAAATCTATCCTTGCTTCACACCCTTCAAAATATAGTGTTTTATTTTGAAAAATGCATTCCTTCCCTGCAGCACTCAGTGTGAGTTCTAATGGAATTTCAAGTTTCTTAATACCATTAAGGTTCACTATTTCTAATATAGACTGAAACTGTGCAAAACACTCTGTGAAGTTAGCTTAGAAAAAGCCAATATATAAAACCAGAAAGTGATTGTTTTGTGAAGTAGTACCAAAAATTCATTGTAGCACATAAACATATAAACAAAAATGTTGCTGTGACATGACTATAATACTCAATTTCAATTTAATATTGGCTTATTGTAGTATTGTAGTATGTGTAGCTAGAAAACACACATGGTAAAGCTATGGCAGCACACCTTGTAGAGATTCTGTTTTTAGCAGTGCAGCATGTGCTACTTTTATTCTCCTAAAAAACAGCACCAAAAATGTGTTTTTCTCTGTACTGTTTCCCAGTTTTCAAATATACAGGAGCAAAAGCCAAAGAAGCATGTCATGGTACAAGGCAAGAGGGAGATGATCAAGGTAGCAGTTCAGCTGACTGCCTCACTTGCTTACAGTCAGAACCTTTTTCCTGTTTTCAGAAGTGTTTCTCACTGCCCCAGAGCAGACCTTGGAAGCAAGAACAGAGGTCACCGGGCTGCCTGCAGGAAGGAAAAAAAAAATCTAAAAATAAAGCATAGACTTTGGAACACTGCTGCTTCCTAGTGGAGGTTTGTCTTTTAATCTCACATGCAGCATAGCTGTCTCTAAAAATTTCCTTTCCTACTAATTTTCTTTTGTTCTTTTGAAAAATCTGAGGGACTTTGAAAGCTTGTCCTTCATTATGTTGAAATATAATGTTTAAAAAAATAAAACAGGACTTGCAAACTTCATTGCTGATGTGAATTTTGGAGAGAATGGCTGAGATTTCACGCTAGCCAAGTAAGAACAGATTGATCATATAATGCCACAAATAAGAAAAAATCCTACACTGAGACTAAGGCTAATGAGCTTCAGAATAAAACTTGTGACAGAGAACAAGTAGAGAATGCAAGCACCTGAGGAGATGTATTTGCAAGTTAGTAATGTGTCCCTATCTCTGTACTTCCTAGTTACTAAGAAAAAAAAAAAACCAAAACAAAACCAACAACAAAAGAGATGGGGGTGTGGGTGATACTGTATATTAATGCTGAGTCACAGTTCACATTATGAACACACAATGGTAGTTGCAAATATGTAAGTATTTTAGTAAAAGTTAAACAGATACTGTCTTATTTCCAGTTGTGTGGTGCATAGTTTACAAACTCTCAGGCAGCAAGAAAAAAAAAAAAAAGCCTGCTGTGCTGTCATGGATCAGAAGGAAAAAAGATTATGATACTTTATACCTTAAGGAGAGATACTAATATTGAAAATCTCTTTCTCAGCTAACCTTAATAGTAAACAAATGACACTTGCCAGCAGCAATGTCCCTACTCCTTGTCTCTAAACTGCAGAGACATTACCAGGCTCATCTCAGTCTTTGGTGCAAAAAAAAAGAAAGAAAAAAAAAATCTGGAAATAATTTAAAACAAGGACTTGGAGTTACCTTAGAAAATTCGTTTAAAAGTCTTTCTACTTATTTTGCAGCTGAGAATCTGAAAACACATAAAACACATTTGTCTATAGAGGATGTATTTTGTTACTTCTTTCTAACTTGGAAAAGGATATACTATGAAATATTAAATGAGAGCTCATAGTCAAAAATAAATCAATTTTCCTTCTTCCCAGTGAGGATTTAGCAACTTAAATATGAGCTGCAAATAATATATTTTTATTTATTATTTGATGCATCTTTACAAAACCATCTGTATGGTGCACTCAGGGAGGAGGGAGATAAACAAACAAAATGGAGAAGATGATGCGAGCTTGAGGGGAGTAAGTAAAACTTAATAGGAATAAGAACAAGACGCAACTGGGCACCCAACCCCTCCCATAAGTAAATGTTTCCTGTTCAATTCCCAAACATGAGATGTTTTCTGGGGCACACTAGGAAGAGCCTATCAGTGACCAAGGTTAGTTCATTCAAATATCTTGCAAATAAATTGGGATACATAGGACAAAATCAGCTCTGAGCAACAGGAAATTATCCAAGGTAGCTGGTGCAATCAGCACTACTAGACTTAGTTGTTCTTTCTTCCTTAACCTTCCTCAGATACTTGACAGCAGTTTTCAGTATGCAACATAATACTATGTATTTATAGTAAAATATTGTATTATCTACTACATATTATGCAGTATGGTGTTATATTGTAAATATAATATATTACACTGTAATATAGTACATATTGTAGTAGATATTATTACATTATTTTTCTTAAAGTACAAAGCAATTATTCCTGTTATCATTATGAAATCAAAAGTAACGTTTCATGCTTCAGGAAAATATGTGGAGTCAAATGGATTTCTGCAGCTCTGCATGTAAATGACATCCAGACTTTTAAGGTCTTGTCTACTGGGATTGACTATTTGCTTAAATCATAGACATATTCTTCAGTAGCTGCCACAAAATGCTGAAAAAAAATGGAAATGTGTTTGAATCCTTTTCATTTCCTTTGTGCAAAGAGCGAGCATATGATCTATCTTGAAAAACATAGACTATGGTCTCAGACATTTGCAAAAATATTCAAGTTGTTTCAAAGAATACTAGTCTAACATCTGATCAACCTTTCATTACCTTTATAATAGATGAAAAAGAATCAGGCCCAGCTAAGATACCTGGTTACAAAAAAGGTTACCTTTCAGGTTAACCTGATCAGTTTTTAAAAAGCATTCATTGTTCATCTCTGTCTAGATTCAAATTTCAATCTCAATAAGTTGCAAATGCAATGCTAAATATAAATGTTATTTGAATCTATAATGCAAAACTTTGTCTCTGCAGGTATACAAAGAAGAACATTCTTGACAAGGTTTTACAGCTTCTCCTAATCTATTTTTCTTCTAGGTTAATTCCATATTTCATCATTCCTGCAGATTTGCTGATTTTCAGTTTGCTCCTGCTTTATGCCTCTGACATCTAGTTCTAAAAATCTATACCTGTATCAGTAACACTGACAGCTGTTTAAAAAAGTAACTTGTGCAATGTGGTGCAGTATAGCATATTCAAATGCTGAACGGCTTCTTGTTAAGAACTTCACATACAATGATATGAAAATGTTTCACTGACTAAAAGGTCATGTCTATACTTAAACCTTTCAAAAAAAATATTAATCCTATGATTTACTTGGTAGTGATCTAAAATTGCAAATAAACATCTGTCAAGCCCTTATTACTATCTACCATGCAGAAAATAAGGGAGAGGCAAAGCTTTTGAGGACCTCCCTTGTCTTAAGCATAGATCTAAATACATATATAGTACGAGCACACTACTTACAATTTTTTTCCAGAGCTGTCTTAATTGTGAAGAACTAAGTTTCAAAAATGGCCTTTTTCTTATAGCTCAAGCCTAAGAAGCAAATGCAGAAGTCTTACCTATTCTCATCTGCTTTTGGATCTGAATTATATAGTACGTCGCTAGAAAATTCAAAATGTATCTCTGGAATCTTAAGAAACACAGATAATGGGGATTTCTCTCCTTAATAATATCTCCTTTCAGTCACATATGAGTCATTCTTTTAATTGTTGATTTGTTAGTCTACTCATAATTAAGGATCTAATCCTGAGGTAGTACTAAACTGAAAAGGAGGATCCAGAAGACAAGGGGGTCCCATAGTGCTGGATTTCACCCATAGCTCTGACCATCAGCTACTGGAGCCAGGACAGCAGTCTGGTAAGAGAATACAGAAATGTGGTTGTTGCTTACTTGCCTGATGTGCTATCACTGCTGACTGTTCTTGTAATTTAGAGATGAGAACAAAGATCAGGGAGGAAGGAAAGGTGCACCAGGATCATGCTTCCTCCCATCAGCTACATTGTGACTTAGGTCTCTCAAATCTAGTGACTTTATGCCAGATTTTTTTTCAATGCTGTCAGAAGTAATGGTTTTCGTAAGTCACTAATCAGAATTCCTAAATTGCCCCTCCTCTAACTAGCCTGACTGCTCAAAGTATATATATTTTTTTCCCAATTTGACATGATATCCAAGACCTCCTCTCTCAAGTATAATAGCAGAAAAAGTAAAGTCTGCAAAGGGAGAAAAAAACCCTGAAGACTCTGTTATAAAAAAAAACCAAAACTCTAAGTAAGCTTCATTGCAGAATACACTGCATGTGTCTGAAAATATGTCTGTATAAGCTGTGCATGAGCAGACATGCCAATGAGTTCTACAGGCAGTAGGAAATAATGTAGCTTATAAGTCTCTTTTGAACTCTCATGTCTGTTCTTTGAAATTGAGATCTGAACCTCAGTAACAATTTTACTGCAGAAAATGAGTGTAAAAAGAAAGCTTTTAATAATTTCCTTAAAAGGTAGATCATTGTAGACATATTTTAAACAATACAATATTATAATCTTATCACAGTTACTAGTCCCACACTATTACTGCTCAGCAATGGATTCTATACATTTTCACCAATGTTATTATTACGTGCCTTTTAATCATTGATATGAAATAGAAAAACAACCTTTTATTACTTGCCTCCCAGATGGTGTGCAATCTTAGGGATCATACTGAGGACACATATAGAGGATAAAAAGGCAAACAGAATGACCTCATGCTCAACCTCTTTTTTTTTCATTCCTCTTTTTCTTCTTTCCCCCTGCCCCCTACATGTGAATATAGCCAGCTGAAGCCAATGGAGATCAAGGAGATAAGTCTGCTGTCTATACCATATACCCAGATTTCTTGGCACTAAGCGGATAGTGTGCTGCATAGTTTCTTTTATGGGAATAGATAATAAAGCAAATAGCAGTTTAACACAGAGTGACAACTCTTCTGATTCTCACATGGCCTTAGAATTTGTTAGCGTCAGCATTTGAAAAGTTATTTCATAAAGTTATGTCATTCTAGAAAGCCTTATGTCTGCACCAGAATTTAACACTGATGTGTAATTGACTAAATGCTTCTCAACAGAAAAACTGACATATATTTAATTCACAGTTCACTGAATTTTCAAAGAAACATCTGACCATTAAAGAGAAATTACAGTGCTGTCACTGGGTGATTTCTCCTCATCCTAATAGCTACAATAATTTCTCTGTGGTTAAAAATCGAGTTTGAATGTGTTTCTCTGGCCTTCGGCAGTCAGTTCTGTTAACAGCTTCCATGTCCTATAATATTGCAGTTTCCTTCATTTTTATTGTCTCCACAAATCTTCCCAGGAGATATCTAAGCAAAAGATTCATCACCTCTTGATTTAAATGTATCACAGGTTCTTCTTTGAAATCCTCAAAGGCAGAAGAGTCCTAGTGGAAGAACAGCTGAACGAGCTTAATCCCTGGGATGTTAAAGTACTTCAAACCATCTATCATCTCTTTGTATAAGGAAACTCCAGTCATGATATAAAATACAGACAAACTACATCAGCCCTGTTCAATTTGACAGATCACAGTTGACAAGATTTATCTGTGTAACTGTATATTCTTTTTATTTATTTACTAGTCCTTGTTTAATGAGCTGTAAACTATGTAATCACATGATGATACTACAAAAGTATTAAAAAGTCTCAGAAATTAAAATGGTTAGCTATCATGAGTTTACCACACTGACCTGTGAATAGAACTCAACTGCCAACCGAGAAAGGTCTGAGACACATGGAACTGTAGAATAAAAGATGGCCCAAGAGATGTCCTCACAGTTCTGTAATGTCATCTAAAGACCACGCTGATTGCACTAGAGCATCTCAAATAACTTTAACATGTTAGCATTTAGGTAACCAAATGTCACCTCTTACTTCCATACCAATATGGCTGTCAAATATTAAAGACAACCTCTTTCAATTCACATGACAACTCTTCCTTGCTGAGGTTTTTGGAAGTCTTTAATGCCTAGATGTAACAAGTACTTTTACTCTGTAAGTACCTAAGCACCACTGCTGTATGAAACATTAATTCTGTTCACTGACAATGAGTTTATTCTATATTGTATTTGAGACAAATATTTTATTATTTCCTTAGATCGTTTCAATTGTTTAACCCAGCTAAGGTTTGCTTTTGTCCCTTTCCACTGAAACTATTTTAAAAATAGATTGATACTGCTGTTTCACTCTTTGCAGGACAGATAAAAATAACAGATAAGTTCATAATTTATAATAGTTAATACAACTACTTTGTTAAAAGTTTCATTTGCAGTTTGTTATCCTAAACATCTAATGTGAGAATATCAGTGTCATCTATTATAAGGACATTTGTAGATTGGTTTAATGGTCTAGTTGATTGGAATAGCTGATTGGAATAGCTCCCAGATTGCTCTTATTGGGGTGGAAATATTTAAATATTTACCCAATAAATATTTAATCTATATGATTGTAAACCAGAGCATTTTGACCTTCATCTACTACTTTTAAAGAGAAAAAAGAATATTTAAATATTTACTCATGGACTTTAAGACTACTAATAAGTACAACAAATGTGACAAACACTAGAAGCAAATATAAGAATAAATGATTTTTTTTAATGAGCTCTTCCAGTGACAAGGGTTTTCTGCATAAAATAATTTTCAAGATCTGCTTTCGCTAGCTACATAGAAAATAGGGCTATATAATCCATATCAAGGCGTAAGATTTGGCAGTGACATATTCGTATGCATCTTGTTGTCTGGATGTGTTTTTCCAGAAATGGTTGAAGGAACTTTTTTGCAAGTATATCATAAATGAGTATTTAGTTTATCAAACACTTTTGTTATACTAATTTGTAAAATAAATTATTTAAGAATTTGTGCTATATGTGTACATACACATTTTGTGTGTGCCTCTGTGTATGCACATGTGCATGCGTAGGCACAGTGCATAGCATAACAAAACTCTAGTCCCTAACTGAAGCTTTGATGATTTATTGCAGTACAAACAGAAAATAATAAAAGTTTATAGACTTCAGTGTCTGGATAATCAGAACTGAACTTCCCCCAAGAACAATCACAACAGTCCAGTTTATGCACAATTTAAACTCAGAAGTGTTAGAGAGGAGTGAAAGTCAATCCGCTGCTGCTTTAAGCTATGTAGTTAGACGGATATCAAATTATAGCAGCTGAAAATTTGGTTCATTATAATTTCTGAAGCCTTATTACTTCTCTGATGCCATGCTTGCAACTTCACCAAGCCCCATGTTCTTCTCGGACCTGGAGCGAGGCAGCTGTGAGGTGCCTGTGTAGCCATTTACAGAGGCAGAAGTGCCCACTGCCAGGGATTCTGGAGCTGGTGCTCCCCTCTCTGAGCTAGAAGTGCTGTCACGTAATTTCTGCAAGTAAATGAAGGATTGAAGAGCTAGAGCTTTTGGCTTGTCAGCAATATTAAAACACTGTCATGCAGAAAAAACAGGACAAAGGTTGTGTCTCAGTAGAATGTGTAATCAGCTGAGCATCTCTAGGGGCCTAAATATAAGTTTGAGTACAAGCAGATTTAGGCAACATTAGAGCGATACTGTAACACAGTTTAATGAACATTTACTTAAATTTAACAAGAGAGTGATTTTACCAAACAGGATCAGAGACCTTATTATGTCTGAATAGAGGCAACATCAAAATAAAGAAATTGCCTTTCTGGATCAGGTCTGTGCAGTGTCCAGCATAGTGGGATGAGCCTGACAGTGACAGTCCTCTGGAGGAAGGCACAGCAAACTGCCCACATGGCTGTGGGTGGACTTTCTTGCATAGATAGTTTCCTCTGACAGAAGTGGCAATGACTAGCTTATGCTCTGAGGTGTGAGGATTTACATTTTTATCCTATCTAAAGCATTTATTTATGCTCTAGATTTACATGTGAATGCCAAGTACTTTTTCAATGCCCTTAGTCACAATCCCTAGTCCTACTGGCTGGTGGTACATGTCGCACAAGCCCTGCCTCCTCCTTCTCAGGCTTCTCTGTTTTACATCCAACACATTTGCAGTTTCACACAAGACAAACAAAGGCAAATTTATTTAGTAGAATAAAAAGATAAAGTCCAAGGTCAAGGACTTTAGGTTCAAAGTAATGCTAATGTTTTGGCAACCCTGTCATGCAGTGGTGTTCATGTGGCCAGGAAACAGACTGGGGCTCACTGGAGGTGCTGGTGGGGCCGCGGAGGACTTTCACATGCCAGAAAAACCTCTTCCAGTGCACTGCACAAAGTGAAACTCTGAGTTGCCAAAAAAAATTAATGCAGAGTAAAAATATGGGCTTAAATCTTTGTTTGACAGCCACAGCTATGAACCTCACTTCTTCTGGGACTGCTGCTCCCTTGGATGTGGGAATAGGTAGGCTGTAAGCCCCACATGAAGGCAGACAGCGAATCCCACGGGCATGTTGACCTGAGGAAGGCACAGAGATCCTTTCGTTCTTAGTGCAGGAGGTCTGCCCATCACGCCCATCAACACATGTTCAGGCACTTGGAAGATGTCATTACCTAAGAATTGGAATCACTAAGATCTTACAGGGTTAAACAAGTTTTGAGATTTTTAGGTTCTTGGCATACTCTTCGTAACTGGCCCACAGTTTTGTGTGCAAAAAATGTTATGCACAAATACAGAAGACTGTAATAGCTTGCCCAATGTACTGAGTTATAGCTAAGAAATACTCTGTTACTAATAAGGAAGCGAGTCCTAGAAAATGAGTTAGGATAACTGTGTGGTTTTCAATATGATGTCTTTCTTACAGAGGATGAAGCTTTGGGCCAGATGATGAACCCTTTAACTTTCAAATACAGTTTCTAGCAACAGGTGGGCATGGTTGGAAGGAAATGTGTATTGAATTTCAATTTTCTCATATAGTTTAATCAAGATTTGCATTAAAGCAAAATGAGTATAACACAGGAATCAAGATCCTCTGTGCCACTGAAGCAAAATTACTATAATATAGGAATCAAGACCTTCTGTGCAGGTTTGAAAAGAGAAATTGTCTGTTTTGCTTGGAACATAATGAAATAACTTGGAAAGAAAATTTGCATATCATTTTCTATTTCAGTCCTATGAATGAAAGTTATCATGAAGTTTAACATGTGCTATTTCCTTAACAAATAATTTCACCATACCTGCTTTGTGTAATGTAATATATTTGCATGTCAACGGACTGAGCCTCTCCAATTGTACAGGAAAAGATATTATTTTTGCACACTTAAAAGAAGTCCAGCTCCCAGTAAACACTTTTAGCAAATATGTACTTTTATGGTGGCAAGAAACAACCTATTAGAAAGCTAATAAAACAAAGTGCGGTGAAAGGAGCAAGAGCTGGATGGGCTGATGGAGAGACAGATAGCTCTTTTCATCTAGCTTCTTACTGTATTACACCAAATGATGCTTTGAAAAAATGTAAAAATAAATTAAGAACCCCTACTATCTAAAGTAACTAAAGTAAATTATTTTTCTAATGGCAGATGTTTTGTGAAATAAAAATTTGAATTAAAGAGAAATTAATTATTTTAATGGTAATTATGCAAATTGCTATCTTGTTTCCCATCTGAGAAACAGTCACTGACAGCCATATCTTCCAAAACAAGTATGTCCTTTGTTACTATTCTGGATTTTTTGTACTAGTTTGTTAGTGTTTACTACTGCAAGATCTCCTGGCAACTTTTAATGCTTCTGATTGAGTGATTGTGCTGAACGCATATGATATCTGCTTATTCCCTTCAGATTGTTAACCACTATAAATAATAATAAATATATATTTCTTCAGTAAACTTCTTCACTTTCAAAGTTTTAAAGTGAGTCAGGTCCAGAACCTTGAAATGCTGTTGATTCCAGCATGCCAGGAGATAACTGACATGTTATTTTTCCTGTAAAAAGACCAAAGTTGCTGTAGATCCACCTCAGAACTTGTCAGCAACACTAGAAAAAATCATCATCTCCTGGCAGATGAACTGGACATGATTGTCCATGATTCAGAAACAAAAGCTGAAGCAGAAGTACTTTGTCAAAGAACAACCTTGAAAATCTGAGAGAGCTGCATTTACTGTTAGTGTCACTGGAGCGGAAGGTTTGGAGGTACTCATCATCTCCAAATGGTCATCCCTATCTTATGCACAAGCATGGCTTCTCAGGGACACTGTAGGCCTGTTGTCAATGGCAATGGTCTGCCCAGCTGTCCATTGGTTTTTGATAAAGCAAAAGAGTCAGAAAGCCTATTGTATAAAAGAAGATAAACAATGTCCTAATGGTATCAGGACTCTTATTTATTTAAGATACATAAACTAAGTAGTTATCTAGTGGAAAAAAAAAAACCAGAAAATAAACTATTTGTTAGTGTGTAGGTTGCTATATAGTCTCTATTTACATAGGAAAATTGTCTTTTAATGAACCATGCCACTGATTGTTGTTTCAGACTTCCATTTGCCTTACTTTATTTCTTTATTTCCAGGTAAGAGTTCTTCATATCCTCAAATCCTCAGACATGTACAGTCCCAGATATTGAGTCTGCACAGGGTGGTATATTATTCAATGGTTCTCTTTTAACTCCAAAAGCTGTGTGAAAAACATCTTTAGATCTGTCCTTGTAATTCAAATGGAACACTAGTGGCAGAAGGAGGAGCCATCTAATCAGCAGCAATTATCCAGGGTGTTTTTGTTAGTTTATTCTAGTTGGGCATTTAAATGAATGCAAATTTTGTAATTATTTTTACTAACTTTATTGACTTAAAATAATACTTCAATGTTAAGGTTGGTCTATTAATGAAGGCCATTTGAATACAAATAGAATTTTGTTATTATTGGTTGTTTGGGTTTTTTTAAACTTGTCCTTTTTAACCACTTAGGTACTCCTTAGTATTTATTAAAGAGACTTATGTATTATATTTATTCAATTTACTAAAGAGAATGTATTTAGAAACTTCCAGAAGAGGTTTCTGTTTTCCCCTCTAATGGAGTAATTTTCCATGGCAAGGTTTGGGCACCAGCTGAAAGAACCTACCAGTCCCTTTCCTGGCAGAAACTCCCTTCCTAGAGCTCATTTTACCTTGTGTGTCTTCGTATGAGTCCAGGCTGATTTGCATCTTCACTGTTTTATACTTGCATTCTAGTCCCCCTCTTCCCAGGAACATCATGGTTTAACATTTCTCTTTTTTTGTAAGGTTTCTTTCCTTATCTTAGTTATGCAAATACTTATTAGACAGGGATTGGTCTAGTTTATTTGACTAATTATTAAGGAACTCCTTACATCTTCAAGTCATTGCTTTAGTGTGAAATTACTTTTATGTAGAGCCTCATTTTCGCAAAACAATAAATACCCTAAAAAAATTACATGAAAGAAATATGTGAAGATGTGTTAGTAACTGTATCTGGGCTTTTCATTGAGACTACTCACCATCATGATCAATTCTTTCAGGGCAAATTATTTGGATTTTAGTTTATTATAATGAGTTTGGAGGACCAATCTTTTTTTTTTTTTATGATTTTATAACAAATTGCAATTCTGAACCCATAATAGAATATATATATAAATGAGTGCTCTAGCTTTCAAATAAGACATATTTTCATTATTAGTTCATCAACCTTTACTATTTTGAAAATAAGCTTTGAAACTGAAAACTTCTTACTATAACTGATAAAGAAAGGTCTGACTTTATCATGTTGATTTGGGAAATCAGATTTTGCCCACTGTAATCCATTATTCATACTTGCAAAATTATTCTGAAATAAATTTCAGTGCTTTGGAAGATTTTATATAAAGAAATATGACAGAAGTTTTTCAGCTTGTCAGATAATTTAGCTATACTATATAAATACTGAGGATTTTAATAATTGCTGTTCGGCATGTAATGCTTCTTGAAAATATAATTCATCTTTCTTGAATTGTCTGTCAGATGCCTAAAGAGAGTCTACTTCTATTTGAAATTGTAATTTGGTGCTAATTTGAAGCCACCAGGTTTCATGATTTGATGGTAGTTAGTGTTATTAAATGTACGAAGAATAATGAACAATTAACCTACTGAACTGTTCCGTTTCTTTTATATAATTATAGTATGTAAATATGTGTGTGTACGTTTCAAAAAAGATGGAGGGAAAAAAAAAAACCTCTCTCTTGTGCAGGTAAAAAGCCAGAGAATAGGAGTAGCTGGATGATATTTCACCACAATTTGCAGTTCCTTGTTTATCAAAAGAAAAGACAAGTATATATTTTGCTCCAGCTATCTAACAGATGACAGTTGGCTCCTTAGGGACCATAGTCAGCTGGCAAAGGTTAGAGCAATCCTCAAGCCACTCTAATCTATACAGAACTTGGGTCAAAGCATCAGGGAATGCCTTTTATTTCCTCATGCACCATGAGGTTTCCTCTTAGTGGAGAAAGCCTTAAAGTGTTATAAAGCAAAGAACTGAGAAACTCAAGGTAGTATTTTCTAGTCCTTTAAATAAATTAATTACTACTGCTATGATGCAGAATAAATAATAGTTCAGAAGTTTTCTGCAACCTTACATTCTGTTCCTGCAGTTGCCTATTGTATCCTTAAAACAAAAACTCTCATAAGAAAGCCTGGAGGTCTTAAGAGAGCTGGATGAATAAGTAATATAAAAAGTAAGATAAAGTGATAACAAGTGCTCCAAGTGTGGGATGCCTTTGCTGCTGCCAGTCATGTCCCTCTTTCTGCTACAGCAACTTCAGGCTACAATTTCAGTTCAGAATAGAGCACAGAACTAGCTGGCTGCATCAAAGTGTTTCTAACCCCACCTTTTCCAGATGGAGGAATAACTCAGCTCTGATAAGCCAAAAAAGCCTAAACACAGATTTATTTAGTTACCTAGTGTGTCACATGAGAAGTGCCCATGTAATAAAATACGCTTCCAGAGTGTACCAACCTAAGCCCAATAAATAAAAGTCCACTTTTCACATTACTAGGTTTCTGTTTGTTTTTATCTTTTATCTGTCTTAATTAGTCATTTTACTTTACCTATTTACTAAGCATGGACCCAAAGTCCAGTGTTTACAGCAACGTGTAATCAGTTCATACATACATTTTTTTAGTTTACATATTGCTATTGTGTAATAATGTATCTGTGTGTATGTGTGAGCTGAGCTCATTTGTGAGTACAGATGTCCTCCTCTTTAGTCTATTGATCAGGTGTTGATCAGTCTTACTTTCAGGCACTCTCCTAATTTGATTGTACAACTGAAGTATCAAAGATATCCTGCTTCCTAGGTAGCGTAGCTTTACTTTCTAATCACCATGACACATAATTAGAATCCCATCTTGGTTTTGTACTTTCAACCATTTTTTGATTCAAGAGTGTTACTAAAAGTTCTTTAGGTTAATCACAAGTAGATAGCACATCAAAATATAATTTTTAATTTTGCATTTATTTTAATGTTATTACAAATTAATGATTTAATTGTAACAATTTTTTACCATAGTTTTTAACCACAGAGAAGAATTCTCTTTGAGATGCTATTAGTTTTTATTTGAGAGCAAATTGTTCAATTTTCTCCACCCACTTCCAGATGAAAAATGTACCTGTTTTTTTACAAACACCCAGGAAAGCTGAAAGTTTATTTTTAGAACTGTTGTCTTATTTTGCAAAACTCACTTATCTGTAGTAACTGAAGAACAAAACAGCAAAGAAGGTGAGGCCGAATACTTCTGTAATTGTTACGAACAGGAATAGTTTAGAGGTTATCTGAGGATATCAAAGGCAAAGAAAACACATGAGAGGAAAAAAAAACCCAATAAAAAACAGATGGAGGGGTAGTTCAGTTGAGAAGGATCAAAATAATGTTTGTATTTTTCCCCCTGAGTCAAGTCAAAATAAAAGTAAATATGTACAGTTTTGTGAGTTTGTGGTTTTGTGCAATTTTGTGGTTTTTTTTCTAACCAGCAATTATACTTTTAAGTGGTTGCTATTTTCTCAGAGACTAATATGGTGACAACAAGAAAAATCATGGAGATATAAACTAAAAAAAACAAAAAAAACCCAAACCAAAACAAAGGCATACATTATTTCGATCTGTCCTGAGTATGGGAGTAACAGGTCAGGTTCCTGCGAAAAGTGTATGTGCATGTGTATATATGATTCTATATCTGGGAGGAGGTGAACTGAAGGTTTCAGAACCTGGTCAAAGTTTTTAAAAGTACTTAATTTGACTTTTTGTGCATAGTTTAAAAAAATTATTATTGCAAGAATAAGGAGCAACCCAATACAACTTTGCAAAAACCTACCCTGCTGCTGATTTTCTTTTTAAATTTTCTTGATTTACAAAAAAAAATACTTAGCATAACTTATCACAAGTGGTGAAGTAGTACATCTCAACGGAAGAAAGGTTGACAATCTACAGAACACTAACATTTTAAGTCATTATTACTGTAGTGTATCAACAGGACACTTCCACTTCCATCTGCTATTCAGTGACTTGGAGAACCATAAAATAATTGCTGGTAGACTGATCTATACAGAGGAAAAAATAAATAACAGCACTATATCTTACATCTCTTAAGGGGAAAAAATATTTTATCTCTGTAAGTTTTATGTATGTGAGTCTCAGCATCTGCTTGAAATACTAACTGGATTTATTTAAGCTTCAGGGAGGAAGTTTAACATCAAATACAGAGTAAACAAAGCCCAATAAAGAGTTGCACCTTATCTATTTTCAGGACCGTATACTGGTCTCATACTGATGTAACTACTGTTGGTCAATGTAGATGTTAAATCAGGGTCTGCAAGGTTACTCATATGATCTTAGAACCCGAACAACAAGATTATAAAAAGACTTCCAAATATATAGATGTGCTACTTTTGTATAGTTAGAGGAGGGGCTGCAGTGGCAGCTTCTGCAAGAAGCTGCTTGAAGTTTCCCCTTTGTCCAGTGAACATGGCCAAGGCTAGGGCGGACTTACTCCTGGCCAGGGCTGAGCTAATTGGCAACAGTGATAATGCCTCTGTGGTAATGTATTTAAGAAGGGGAAAGTAAAAAAAAAAAGAGAAGAAGCAGAAGAGCAGGCAGAGAGGGGGAAGCATGAGCCTTGTGGGCCTTGCAACCCTCACCCTCTGGCCTCCTGCCAGGCAGCTGTCTGGGCCTGACTGGGCCCAGATGGCCCAGCCCGGCTGAGAGAAGTGAAGAGAGGAGATGTGAAGAGAACCTGAGAGGCGTCTGCCTGAGCCCGATTGTGAAGAATTTCTTGTGAGAGGAATGGCTGCAGACGCCAAGGTCAGTGAAGAAGGAGGTGGAGGAGTAATGCAGCTCCTGGCCGAGATTCCCCTGCAGCCTGTGGTGCTGCCCATGATGGAGTAGGCTGTCCCTCTGCAGCCCATGGAGGCCCACGGAGGAGCAGAGATCCACCTGCAGCCCATGGAGTACTCCACGCTGGGGCACTGAAGGACGCTGTGGCCTGTGGAGGATCGTGCTGGGGCAGCCATTCTGGAGGGACTGCACCCCATGGAAAAGGACCCACACTGGAGCAGTTCATGAAGGACTGTAGCCCATGGGAGGAACCCCACACTGGAGCAGGGGATGGATGTGAGGAGTTCTTCTTTCAGCAAATATCCTGAGGAGGAAGCAGCAGAAAAATATGTGATGAACTGACCGCAACACCCATTCCCTATTCCTCACTGTGCAGCTCGAGGGAGGAAGAAGGTAGAGAGAGCTTTACATGACATCAAGCCCAGGAAGAGAGTAGTGGTGAGGGGAAGTTATTTGTGCCTTCTCTCATTATCCTGCTTTGGTTTTATGATTAATAAATTTAAATAGTTTTTACCAAGTCAATATTTTTTGCCTGTAACTGTAAGTTGGACAATCTCTCCCTGTCCTTATCTAAAACCTGAAGCTTTTTGTTGTATTATCTCTCCCTCATTCCCTTGGAGGGTGAGGAGAGTGAGTGAGAGGCTGCGTAGCTTGGTCCTGAGCAGGAATAAACTACAACAATAGATTAGACAAATTAAGAAAGAGTTTGTGCTATTTCTCTTTTCAGTAAATTATATTCCTTATGCTTTTATTCTTACAACAGAATCATTCCCTAAATACTTCTCTCTGTTTACTTGCAGGGCTTACTTAACATTACCAGGTGATGTCCTCTCAGGGAGTCCTGGGCTTTTGCCTTCTTATATCAGGACTGGAGAACATTTGGATTTCTTTCCTGCAGAAACCATGACTTGTAGTAGCCCAGTTATTTATCATCCCAGTGATGGCTGAGACATGCTAGGACACTGAAAGCTGGGAAGTGCTCTCAGTCCATCTGCATAATCACAATTCTAATAATTTGGACTTTTGTCTTGTGGCTGACTGAGATTACTCTGATTTTTCACGCCAAGAAGCTCAGATTTTTAAATAGATTCCAAGTAGGAATTTTCCAAACTACTAAGTAATTTGATCTAAGTACTTTTGAAAAGACAGAGAGGTGCTTATCTTCATTTTCAGGTGTCATTTTACTTTTGAAAATCTAATCTCTCTTTATGAAAAATATGACATCTTGACTTTAACTAGATTTGTCTAAATATCTATAATAATGAGTCAGATCAAGAGTCCCTCTAGCTCTCTACTATATCTCCTGTGTTTTAACTACAGTCAGCCTAAATTATAGCCATGTTGCATTTCATTGTTTTGAGTGAAAAATGCTTCTTAATTTTTCTCCAAGTTTTTCAGCAAATAACCCAAAACTTTGTATTTCCTTTCATTTTCAAAGCCAAGCTTTGGCTTGTCTTAATTTTATATCATCATACATCTGCTTTGAACTTTGTTAGTAGCTTCGTATATTCAGGTCAGTAGAGAATAAATTCAGAGGTGCTTCATTCTTTATATTCCCAAGGTCAAACAGTCTTCCTCAAAGTGTAAAACCAGGTAAACAACAGCAAAAATATTCTTCAGGGAACTGCATAAGAATGTGGAGAAGATATTTTTACTGTGAGTGTGATTGAACATTAGCACAGGTTGCCCAGGGAGAGTGTAGTGTCTCCATTCCTGGAGATACTCAAAATTGGACTGGATGAGATCTGGCACAACCTGATCTGACCAACCCTGCTTGGAGCAGAGGGCTGGACTAGGTGGTCTCCAGAGGTGCCTGTTAGAACTCAGGCACTCTGCAATCCTGTAGAATAGAAAGATCACCACGAGAAATGGCAGGCAAAAAGTTACCTCAAATGTACTGTGATATCAGTATCTGGGAAGGTATATTAATCTGACTTCTGTAAGCATTGCTGTGGCCTGGGTACTCCTTTGTGTCTGTGTGCTTGGGTCTGTCTGTATGTTCTGTTTCTGAATATATGCAGCATTTCTAAATTAGATATTCCAGGGTATGAAGAAGAACTTTGTGTGCTAATACACAGACTTTCCTTGTACTCTGACATGCAGAAGAACTCAAGTTCCTCCTCTCCTACTTAGGGCATGATTACTCACACACCTGCCACCATAGTACTGTGGCAGCCATGCATTTCTTGGGCCACAGGATCCTGCTTCTGTCTAACCTTGATGAGGGTGACGTGCCCATGGATGAGGCTAGGGTCCCTGTTCTCTTGGTGTTGAGCCACTGTGCCCACCAGCAGGCTCATGGCCACCCTACATGAGGAGGGGTTCTTAAGGCCAAACTTTCAGGATTGAATGGGAATATTGTGACTTATATGGCACTTTCATGTGCTTTGGGAGTATTTTGTTATCTCTTATCATCTATATGGAAAGTTGTAAAGTTAGGAACTCTGTCTTCTGTCCTTGCCTGAACAAGAATAAATCAGATTTATCTATTTATTTTAAGGTGGGATGAGAGAGTTTGGGAGAGGCATAGAGGGAAGGTGTATCAGTGGGAGAATGACTCTGAGACACAGGAGACAGGTTTGCAGTACAGTCCCTCTGATGCGTGTCAGAGGATTTACAAAAGCATTGTGAACTGAGACATTGCCTAAGGCAGTCCTAAGGGGTCCCCTTTCCTCCTCATTTTGCCTGATTTGTTGTTTAATCCCTTCTCTTTAAGGTGTTTTTTAAAAGATAGTATCTAGAATTCTCTATTTCAGATCTGGTATATCTATAAATTGCTTTTATTCTTTTAATTTGACAACTGACATCCATGATTTAAAACAAACTAAAAAAAAAAAGTAACTTACAGCAGAAAAATCAAATGAATACCATGTAGCTATGTTGTAGTTCGGCCCAAAACGGGACCAGACTACGCAGTCTCTCTCTCACTCCCCCCACCCTCCAAGAGAACAGGGGGAGATAATAGAAGAAAAACAGCTCGAGGTTTGAGATAAGGACAGGGAGAAATCCTTAAAGTTACCGTCACGGGCAAAAACAGACTCGACTTGGGGAAAACCATTTATTACTAAAACTAGCAGGATAATGAGACAGAGAACAAGATAAAAACCTCCTCCCCGCCCTTCCCCCTTCCCGAGCTTAACATTATCTCTACTACCTTCCCGCCCCGAGCGGCACAGGGCGGGGAAGAGGGAATGGGGGTTGTGGTCAGTTCATTACGTGATGTTTTACGCCGCGCTGCTTCATAGTCAGGGAAAGAACTCCTCACATTCCTCCCCTGCTCCAGTGTGGGGTCCCACCCATACGCCACAGTCCTTCACGAAACTGCTCCAGCGTAGGTCATTTCTTCCACGGGGTGCAGTCTCTCCAGAACAGCTGCCCCAGCGGGTCCTCCACGGGCCACAGCCGCCTTCAGGCCTCCACCTCCCCCGGTGTGGGGTCCTTCACGGTCTCCAAGTGGATCTCTGCTCCTCCGTGGACCTCCATGGGCTGCAGGGGGACAACCCGCTCCACCATGGTCATCACCACAGGCTGCAGGGGAATCTTGGCCAGGAGCCGCATTACTCCTCCCTCTCCTTCTGAACTGACCTTGGCGTCTGCAGCTGTTTCTCTCACAAGAAAAGTTCATTCTTCACAACAGGCTGGCAGACGCCTCTCAGGATCTTTTCACATCATCCATCTCATCTCCTCTCCACTTCTTGCAGCCGGGCCGGGCTGAGTTGGACCCAGTCGGTCACCTGGCGAGAGGCCAGAGGGTGAGGCCTGCAAGGCCCACAAGGCCTGTGCCTCCCACTCTGGGCCTCTGCCCCTGCTCAGCTTCTTCACATCTTGTCTTCCCTTTTTTTTTTCTGTTTTCTCCTTCTTAAATACGTTATCGCAGAGGCGTTATCACGGGACATTCTGCTACCAATCGGCTCGGCTTTGGCCAGCAGCAGGTCCGCCCTAGGCCTGGCCGAGTCCACTAAACAAAGGGGAGCGACTTCCAGCAGTTTCCTACAGAAGCTTCCACCTTAGGCCCCCCCTCACTAAACAAAACCACAACAAGGTAACACTCAAAAAACATTATGAAAAGCTAAAACTCAAATCATTATAACAGAAAAAAAAAATTATCTTTGCCTTTTAGGACACGCATTTGACAATTTGCATAAAGCAAAGTTGTTCTCTTTGAGACATTCTTCATAATGACCTCCTTCTTCCTCTGCAT
The DNA here is from genome assembly GCA_011801015.1 of Ardeotis arabs. Taxonomy (NCBI): domain Eukaryota; kingdom Metazoa; phylum Chordata; class Aves; order Otidiformes; family Otididae; genus Ardeotis; species Ardeotis arabs. The sequence continues at coordinate 45,291 of JAAGAY010007661.1, forward strand.
GGTCTTCAGTAAGTAGTGAATAAATTAATCAATGTAAATGAAATGACACACTGAACTATCAAAACTAAGAAAAATTCTTGTAGTGTTGTGATTAAAATTTTAGCAATAACAAGTGTGGTTCTGTGATATAAAATATAGTATATGCTACCTGTCTAATTAAAATATTGAATATGTAATTTTTATAGAGGAGACAAGAAGGAAGTCTGATGATGACACAAGGATAGCGTTTGTTTTCAGAATAGCAATTTAAGGCTGTAACACTGACATGCTCTTCTAACACAGCGTTATCCTTTTTCTTCCAGTGTTTGTCACATTATCATGTTTGTTGGTTTTTTTTTTTCAGGAAAACAGAGACTATTCTAAAGCTATCAAAGCTATAAAAGCCTCTGCTCTTAATGGATATTTAAAAATATGAACTGTTTTCAAAACTGTTATTCACCCAGCAGCACCTCTTGACCTCAGTCAGAAATATCTTCATAGCTGCATTCACAGATTACTTGAAATAATCAGTGGTTTTGAATATTGTAATGACTGTAAACATCTTGGAAAAAGATTGAACTGAAACTCATTAATAAACTGCATTAATTTGTTCAACTGTTTCTCCATTTCCATTCATTTTTGTCATCCATATATTTTATAAAGATCAATGTTTTATACAAGCTAAATAATCTGAATATCCTTAAATACATTGACCACTTCTAAGTATTTAATTTTTCATCCCTTTGTACAGGTTCTTCTTCAGAATTACTGCCTTTTTAAATCTTTATTTGTGTATTACTGTGATCCATAATGTTTTGTGTAAGCCACACAACTTGGCACCAGCCAAGATAGAACGTTCAGCTTGATTTTGTAAGGAAACAGGGCTTGTGTGGTGAGCATGATGTCATATGGTATGGAATATCCCTCTGGCCAGTTTGTGTCAACTGTCCTGGCTCTGTCCCCTCCTAGCTTCTTGTGCACCTCCAGTCTTCTCGCAGGCATGACATGAGAAGCTGAAAAGTCCTTGACTTAATGTAAACATTACTTAGCAACAACTAAAACTTCAGTATGTTATCAATATTATTCTCATACTAAATCAAACCACAGCACTATACCAGCTACTAGGAAGAAAATCAACTCTATCTATCTCAGTCGAAACCAAGAAATCTAGGCAGTTAGTTGCATGTAACATTTGAGTATCTGTAGTCTTTGTTTTGGCATCTGTCTTCATTGTACAAAGATAAAATGAAAACATAGTTCTTTCTTAGTTTCTATATCACCAATCATTTCTAAGTGATATATAGCTGTTCTTAGAAGATAATCCTACAAGAATATACCTGTTACTCTGTGTAATGTCAAATTGACTGATGTAGCACCAAGTCACATAGTTTTATTTTAATTGTGGTTCATTTAGGCTAATTTAAGTATGTATATAATTTATTTTAAGTATGTATATATATGTATATGTATGTATATATTATATATGTATAATATGTATGCATATATTATATATGTATATAATTTATTTTAACTCCACAGACGGTATGTGTATTTTTCTGAATACTAGTCTGAAAAAGCAGAATTTAAAATAATTATTATATTTATGTTCTTCATCACCATTCCACTAATCCATTTTAATTGCGGTTTTCACTATTCTACTAGTAATCGAACTGTGAAACCTGAGGTAATACTCTTTCAGAAATATGCCAAACAAGACATTTATCTTATGAAAAATTGCAACAGTCATTTTAAAAAAAAAAAACCAACCCTTTGTTTTTGTCACTGAAAAACCACTTTCTTTAAGTATTGATTCATTTATTTTTAATGGGTAGATTAACAATACTGCCTGGGACATGCATGAACATTTCTTTATCTCTGGGGATACCTTTAAAGGCACAGTGGAAGTTATGCACACAACTTGCTTCTTAAAACAAAGTCTCATTTCTGCTTTTCACGTTGCTTGCCATTATAGGTTGAAAATGGATACTGAGTTCTGACACCCACTCCCACCTCCCTCCACCCACTAAAGCAAGTACTCAAGCAGAAAGAATATTTTCTTACTATAAGACATAGATTACTAGGTCATTTCCTTAACCAATGCTTTTAAGAATCCGAATCCAGTTACACAACGTGTGATTTTTTCTTTTCTCTGGTAACTGTGAATCTAAGATGACAAGTAGACTCTTTAACTTTATACATTGTATTTCGGTAGCCAGAGGTTGTGTTTATTTCTGTTGTGTTTGTTTGTTTGTTTAAAGTGCTAATGAAACTGCACTGTTTATTGATTAAGAACAAAACCAACTAAATGTTAGGAGCTTGGTTTCTGTTAACAAAGAATTGCTTAAGGAAAGCTATTTACTGAAATAGTTTCAAGCTGAGAATTAAATATCCAGAAGTTGAATTTATATGAAGAATGTTTAGATTTGTGTCTAAATATCTCCTACCCAGTCAAATTTAAATGTGAGAAAACAAATGAATTAGTAAAGACATTCTATGGGTAGATATAAACATTTAAAAGGGGACATACAGTATGCATTGATTCTATTATTGCCAAATGTTATCTTCATCTAGACAGGTTGTATAACTTAGAAGGAATTATGAAGTAAAGGGAATAAAAAAAATAAAATTGTCTAATAAAAGATTTATAACTGAAATATTTTTCTTGATGCTAACCAGTGGTATAGTTTAGGAAGTGATGATTAAAGACATTGTCCATATTGGTACTCAAGTGAATTTGAAGAAATACATCTATGACAGAATTCAGTGGGTGATAACCATATTGAAGATCTGGACCACAGTTTTGGTGATGGTTCTTTGGCATCACAGACTTTGCCATGGCAGCAAACTGGAATGCAGAGGATGAGAAGAATCATAGAATCATAGAATCATAGAATCATAGAATGGTTAGAGTTGGAAGGGACCTTCAAAGGTCAGCTAGTCCAACCCCCCTGCAAAAAGCAGGGACATCTTCCACTAGATCAGGTTGCTCAGAGCCTCATCCAACCGGGCCTTGAATGTTTCCAGGGATGGGGCTTCCACCACCTCTCTGGGCAACCTGTTCCAGTGTTCTACAACTCTCATCGTGAAAAATTTTTTCCTAACATCCAATCTAAATCTACCTCCCTCTATTTTAAAACCATTACCCCTAGTCCTGTCACAACAGGCCCTACTGAACAGCCTCTCCCCATCTTTCTTGTAGGCCCCCTTGAGGTACTGGAAGACCGCTATCAGGTCTCCCCAGAGTCTCCTCTTCTCCAGGCTGAACAGCCCCAACTCTCTCAGCCTGTCCTCATAGGAGAGGTGCTCCAGCCCTCTGATCATCTTCGTGGCCCTCCTCTGGACCTTCTCCAACTGGTCCATGATCTTCTTATGTTGGGGGCTCCAGAACTGGACGCAGTACTCCAGGTGGGGTCTCACTAGGTCAGAGTAGAGGGGGAGAATCACCTCCCTCAACCTGCTGGCCACGCTCCTCTTGATGCAGCCCAGGATGCGGTTGGCCTTCTGGGCCGCAAGGGCACATTGCCGGCTCATGTTGAGCTTCTCGACCACCAGCACTCCCAAGTCCTTCTCCTCAGGGCTGCTCTCGATCCATTCTCCACCATACAAAGAAAAGTATATAAGACAGGACTAAAAGAGCCATAAGCTTCCAGATGAATAGGAGGTTTGTGAGGTAGCTTGGAGCAACCAGAAGAGACAATTTGGCCCTGAAGGCTGTTTCTTACCCTCTGTTATCTAAATATTTCATTAGAGGGACAGGGAGGAATGCCCACCTCCTCCCCCTTCCCCTGTATCTGCATCTTCTGCTCCACACTTTTGACTTACCATGCACACAAATCCTTACCTGTACTTATGTCCTCTGTCAGCAGAGAATACAGGGATAGCAGTGCCCAAAATCCTACTGAAGGTATGTTATAAGATGCAGTCCTAAAATACATGTATGGCCTTGCAGTTGCTTTGTCTCAGACTTCGGTTTATTCAACTCGGTCTAACTTCAGTTTATTTTCCCATCTCAGCCTAGGAGGATTAACCTTCCAGAGGTTATCCTTTCCAGATTTTACATGATCCTCAAAGGAAAGAGAAGACTCTTATCTTCTGTTCAAACCACTGTCTGGAACAGATTTTTATCTTGAGACTGACTTTTACCCTGAATTTTTTAGCAAATCTTGCAACATTCCTTTCAAATTTTTCGCCTTCCCTCCTAATGTTATTGCTCTGCAGTTCATTTCATTACTGTAATTTCACTCATTCCTTTTTCTTCTTAGGATCAAGTCCTATAAATTATTCTTTCTGGAGATTTTCTATACCACTGGAGATCTCACCTGCAATGCCCCTTTCTTCTTTTTGCTGTATTCCTCATCGGAAAAAGAAAAAAAATCCTGTCAATCTTTCATAAATCATGTCAGTACTTCAGTGTCTTTAGCTAAGAATAGATGCAATTTCATACATACACACATGCAAGGAAGTTGTTGTTTTCTTTGCCTCATGAAAAGTAGCAAACTTTTTCTCACTCTGCTGTTTCAAATGACCATATGTTATAGCAGGAATTATGAGATCAAATAGTAAGGACTAACTCCATCATGCAAGTAAAAAACTTACATTCACAGAATAAAACAAAGGAGACCTGCAAAGAATCAAGGCAGACATGTAAAAGGAGAAAATCTAAAAAATGCTGAGGATGGAGAACTCTCATGCATGAGGGTGATAAATAGCATTAGCACAGTAATTATAATGTGTAGAAGGGAAGGGAAGTACAGGAGTACATGAGTAATTGGAGCTGAAAGCTGTGTGTGCAATAAGGGGCAGACCAAAGAGTTAGACATGGCTTAAGATTGAAGAGAAATGTGTAATTTAACATATATGAGCTTGGAGCTTACTCTTCAAGAAAAGGGGAGTTAGTACTTAAGCAAAAGGACTAATGGTAACGTTTTAGTACAGTTTGTATGAGTGGTGTTTGTCCTACTTAACCAGCATCAGGTTTAGGATTCTAAAGGTGGGAGAAGTCGACTGCTACTGCAGGCCACCCAGCTGGCTGTACTGGCCCTCAAAGCCAAATAAAAAAAAAAAGCCTAAATCTTTCCTCCAATAAACAAACTACCATCTTCCCTAATAATAAATAAACTACCATTATTCTGCACTTCATATCTTTCTGATCTGCTTAATGTCATTGGGTGAAATTATTGCCAACCACACAAGAAGTGTACAGGGCAAATGACTCCAGGTTCAATACAGTGAAAATTATTTTGATTGTGGGGAATGAATCTATTATGATTTTTCTTGAGAGAAGATAAGTTGATTTATTTTTTAAACAATCGTGTAGCATTTTTTTACAGAGCAGGGAACTGAGAACAAAAGCAGGATTCAATGTTAGAGGCTAGAAAGTGGTTATGAGAGTGGAAGGTGCCTATCTTCAGGTGATTATTGAAGAGAATTGATAATGGTTTGAGTGGATGCAAAGAATGTAATTTTTTTCTCAGGGATAAACTTGATTAGCATGGATTTAGAAGTGGTCAACTGGCTTTGTGGTTAATTTTCGGTGACTGAGAAAGCGGAAAACGTACCTGCAACACTGGGAGCTGAAGGAAGCATCGTCCTGAAATAAAGCACAGAATAGTTCAGTGGACTGTGTTATCTTTAAAAGGGACAAAAGGAAGTCATGGTACCCTGCCATTGAAGATTAACCTACATTTGGGTGTATTTGAGATTATATCAAGCACACTAGCTGACTCAGAGGCAATGTGATTACAGCAATGATTCTTTACAGAAAGCCCTGACTGAGAAATAGTTCACAGGAGATTCTCAGCACTGAAAGGAGGTTCACACTGTGGAAAAGATCCTTACTACAAAATGTGCGTTTGAATTTGGAATTAAGGTTTTTCAGAAGCAAGATAAAAAAAAAAAAAAAGAAATAAGTTATTTCTGGCACATACGATTGTTTAATGTTCCACATGCAATTTTTTCCCTGTCTGCTACCTTGAGTCTCTGATGACATATTTTGACAAATACTACTTTAATCCAATGCATGGTCTGAAATTGCTGCTCATAGCACAGAAGCTGTTTCAAAGGCTTCAGGATCTGGTATGTATTCAAGACTGTTTCACAAGCTCACTGGTTTTTAGCACCTTGTCCATTGCCACTCAATGAGCACCAAAGGGGTAGAAGGCTCTACTGTAATGTCCAATTACACCCCTTCCATTAGCTGGGACAGAATATGCAGTCTATAGCATCATAACTTCTACAGTAACATACCTATACACTAATAAAGACATACATGACATGTTACAACGGGACTTAACTCATTTTTGTGTGTGGGTGTTTTTCCCCAAAACAGCTGAGATTGCTACAAGCAATAGTAAGTCCTTTTATTCAAAGCTCACCAGGTTCACTAGTACTAATTGAACTTCTAGGAACCTCACCTTTGGCCCAGAGACTATCTTGTGTCATCATAATAGCTTAGCTATAGGATATTTCTAAGAAATTAGAGACAATTGTGACAAAATATGCATATGCCTTTGAAAAAGTACTCATCTCAGGGGATTTCTGACACTACAGCTTAAATTTCTTGATACATACTTGCTTTAAAACTGCAGTTATGTGGAAGTATAGCAATTGTGAGTAAATATTGAAGCACTTGTGCAGTTCTTTATATGTAAAAGGAATTTGCTGCTAAATGAAATCTCTGTTCATGATCTAAAATGAAAATGGAAATAAACTTTTTATAATCAAAAGTATACAAATTGATGAAATTCTAGATAGCTAATTATTGTTTACAGCTCTTTTGGGAAGAATATCATTTGGGGGAGTTGGCTGAGTAGAAAGACTTATGCTAATTAATTTCTATTTTCACTTTCACCTGAGATTTAACTGGATTACCTAGAATAACACTTATTTAGAGGAAATGTCTCTGGTAAGTACCTGCTCCAAATCAAAGGAAAAGTTACCAGTACCTATTCCTGTGAAAGCAGATCTGAACATTGAATTTATTATGTCAATATTGTGAAGGAATAGGGTTAGATTTGTATGATACGCACCTGAAAATGCGTAGTCAGATTTCAGGAAATGAAACATATATGTATTTCTTAGAATCATACAGTAATTTAAGTAGAAAGGGAACTCTGGTCATACCATCCACCTACTCACATAGAGTAGGATCAATTTATATTATGTTACTTGGGGCTTCATCTGGCTGACATTTCAGTATCTCCAAGGAGTTGAAATCCCAGTTTCTCTAGATAAGCCCCTTTGGTGGTTTGAGCATCATCACTGTGAAACTTTTCTGATATCAAACTGGAATTTCCTGTGCTCCAGCCTCTCTTTCTGCCTCTGTGATAAGTCTGACTTACTTTTTTGAACTTTTCCACAGCAGTAAGCTCTCTCCTTGACTCTCTTCTTCTGAATGAGGAAGACTTTTTTCACTGCCTCAGTCTCTCCTTGTACAGCAAGAAGACTCTTTCTGTTCCTGTTACTAAAATTGAGGGAAAAAATATATGTTTTACTATCATCTGAATCTGAGAGCAAAAGTAAAAAGATGACTAGATGATTTTAAATGCTCCTGAGCATAGCATATGTTGTAAATTATTTGCCTGTTTTAAGAAACTATAAAATTTTTTTTCAGGATTAGGTGAATTCTTCTCATAGATGTTATTGTTGTTGCTTTTTGAGAATTAATCTTTTTTTTCCTGCCCCCTCTTCCCCCAAAAACAGAGGGGCTTTTGCTCTAGTGTTAGTATTTAGCATTTATGTAGGAGCAAATTTCTCCGCTGCTCTCATTTGGCATGAATCGAATGATTCAGAGGAAAACAAAGTGCAAAAAAAGATTCATATTTGCATTAGGCTTTTAGATTTTTATTTTTACTTAAATAAACTAGGATATCAAATTGATCCAGTGCTGACAGATTTCAAGGGAATGACTTTAAAGATTAAGTCTTTAAGGTTTTGAAAGAAAGAAAAGTAGCACAACCATAAATAGCAACCATCATAAAAATCCTTTGCTACTTAACGAGAAAAGACATTTAGACTTGAATATCAGAATATGAAGAGTCACATTTACAACAAGCAGCTTACAATCCAACTTTCCAGTGTCACAAACGTATGTGGAGCGAAGCTTTGGCAGCACCTAAATAACATCAAATCTGCTTTAACATGGGTTTTTTTTTAGGATAATACCTTGCCTGAGAATGTTTCAAATGGGCTAATTTGAGAGAGGGACAACTCTGGGGACAAGTCAACCTCATACTTGACTTGCAGTATCCTAGACTATGGTGCCCTTTCTGAAGTGTCACTAGAAGTAAGGCTAGTGAGAGTTACTGGTTTTACTATTTGCATCTATAGGTTGAGCATATTTAAAGGAGAAAAAAAATAAAGTAATTGCAGTTTGAAAATAATTTTGGGACTGTAGTCACAAATGAAATGATTAACTGATTCCATTCACTGTAATATAAATCAATTACAACTTTTCAAGTCAAACCTACTAAAATTATTTTACTCAAAGCCATAAAAGCAGAATATTATATGCAGTTTTAATATCCTTAGTAAATAGATACTATATGGGTATTTATTTCCAAAGAAAAGACTAATTACAACTAATTACTATAGAAGCAAATGATTTTAAAATAGCTCTAACAACTCTTGCTTCCGAAAAAGTGTACTTTTGCACAGTCAGCAAACCTCAATGAGTGAGTACAAATTTTTATGCATGTGTTGTAATCTTCATTTACCCGTGGAAAAAAAAAAAAAGATGGATGCTTTGTAGGTAGACGGTTGTATAAGATGGGATTCTTCCACCTATCCTAAATTTTGGATTGTCAATTAGTAATTCAGTGCATTTTTTCTATGCCACTGGGCTGGCCAATTAAATGTAAGTGAAATAAAAGACTGCTGACTGCTGAGTGTAGATTTTTTAAATTATAAAACCTCAGACATACATATTTTGTTCCTAAATTGCAAGCCAGAAGGAGAAAATAAAGTTCTGGAATTCAAAAGGCTAATGGGAAATGAATTAAGATCAAGGGAAAATGCTATTACAGAGCGGTGGGGAAAAGAAATGAAATTTATTGAAAGTTAAAAATAAATTTTATAAATCTTATTTGGAAATAGCCACACAAGGAAACACTGTGCAATAATTTGCATACTTTTGCATTTAATATCAATTTTATTTGTATCCAATTTTTTCTTTCAGTGTAATCTTTAGACCTTTTATGTTGGTACTAAATGTGACAATCTTTCTAGAAAATATTTTCATGCTTTTGATGGGAGGTTTTATATGAATACATATGGTCTTAACCTCTCAAACTTTACAGGGAAAAATGTGCCATCTTAAGTATAAAAATCCATTCGGAAGTGAATGAAAAACATCTCACTTATAGTTTAAGAAATTAAAATTTCTTTTCCTACCCTTATTCAGAAATGTAAAGCAAAAACTTTATTATTTGTGCACTTATGCCTATGCAGGCACTTTATCAGGAGTACACATCTCTAAATGATACTGTAACTGTATCATTGTGTGTAGGTTGCTAGATGCTAAATAACTTGCAGCTGATAAAGGCTCAGAGAAAGGCAATCACTGACTTTTTTTTTAACCACAAAAATATGAATATATTTGTGTATTTGTGTGTATTTATTTTTTACCATATTACTTACTATATATGTTTTGGGTAGCATTTCAATGGAGCATATGGCTACAGACTAAAATGTGTAGAAATAGATTTTCCCTATTTTCTGGAGTACTGAAACATAAATTAACATATTAGGACTTTCTTAAAATTCAATAGTGTCTTCTTACATATGGTACTTTTCATTTCCTACACTAAGAAAGTAATTTTATAATAAAAATGTTTGATGTTACAAGTTTTATTTCCACTACACTCTTTTTTTTTAATTACAACATTGCAAATACATTTTTTTGCTCTAACTTTTGAAAATATTTACATTTTCCATTAATAAGAAGCTATGCAATTGGAAAAGGTTCAGATATATAGAACCATATTACAGAAAATTATGAGACATTTTTGAAAAAGTATCACAAATATAGCAGCTTAAAGCTTCAGGGTTTTCTTTGTTTTAGCTTTACTTCAAAGGAAACTAGCAAACACTTTTTGGCAGTGTCTCACTGTAAAGTGAAAATATTATTGAAATTATGAAATTTTTTTTTTAGTACTCTACAGTAATAACTATAAAAGTCTTCACTTTGCTCATTTTTCCACCTTCAAATGGGGTAGGAGACAGGAGAAATAGGATATGTCTCCTTTTTCCATCAGGCATGAAGATTTTTGGACTTTTCCCTAACTTTTCTGGGAAATGCTGCTTCTTAAGTCTGTTTCCCAGAAAACTAGATCCCCTTTAGCACACACACACACAAAAAATTGCTGGCTTCTGCATCTTACCTCTTTTCCTTAATAGTTCTCTTGTCTCCCTATTCTTAGCCAAATATATATATGTAAACTCCATGAATGAAGTTGCCTATATAATATTTCCTGTGGGTGGTTGTTGATCTTCCTGTTCCTGATAGTTCACTTGTCTCCTGGTCTTATCAACTTACATCAGCTCTCTGTCATACCCTGTAGGCATTTTAGGATCCTTCTATTATCGTTCACTTCAACAGCTACTGTAAATCTCTTTTTATATCTGCAGAAACAAAGGGAAAATCTTTTCATTTAAATGCAAATATTGATGGGAGGGGAATTTTTTTTTGTTTATTGGCTTGCGATTGGTTCTCAAAAGAGGAATTTTAGCACAAATGAGGGAAAAAGGAGGAGGAGCCATGCTAGACTAACCTTAACCTGAATAATGATTGCTCCTCTAACTATTCAGTTTTAAAATAACTTCCCTTTGCTCTCTAAATTCTGCCTAGTTCCTGAAGGATTGGAGTAGTTGAACCTCAGAGTTTTAACATTTATTATAAAAAGCCTGATAAATAAGCAGGAAGATGACATAGAGAAGAAGATAAAAATAAAGAATGGAGAACAGGTGACAAAAGAGGTCTGGCAAAGATAGTAGGAATAAATCTCTATTAGAGTCAAGTCATCTGTTTCCAGCACTGGCTCTGGGTTAAAAGAAAGGAAATTGATGAACATTTAGAAAGAGAAAAAAATTTCAGCGAGAATTGAATTTTTAGAAAGAAACTGGAAATCATTAAAATTTAAAGAGGATATCTACAGGGTAATAAGAGGAGATATGAGGCATATGACTACCTCATTGGAGTAAAAAGGAAATTTGATTATCAGAAGAAAATTAATCTGGAAGAAGCAAAACTAAGCATTGTATTTAGAAATCACTCAATTTGATTTGAAGTAGGATAACAAAGGATAGTGTCATTTTTACTCTGATCCTCATTTTAGTTAAATTACACTATTTGTGACTTGTAGACAATAACATAATCTACATAATCTTTGGTTTTTATAAAAAAATATTGTAACAAAAATACTTATATTCCATTTTTAACAGGCTCATACCATTCAGCTGCTTCATTTTATATTACCTTATACTATGATATATTAAATTCCAATATGTTACACTAATAATTTCATTTAGGCTTCTGAAGTCACTTCTCCTTCCTCTTCTGCCAGAATTCATGCACATTAGACTTGTAGTTGTGCTCTGAAAAAACTGTTTTAAATTAAAAGTAATTATTCTGTTGCTTTCCAAGTTTTTGAGTGACACTGTCTTCATCAGATAATAGTTACTCAGAAAACCTATTTTGACATACAACTTTTCATTTCCATATGCACGTCAGGTCAATATTTTGCAATGAAGTGACTGTAAAGTATACTAAGTTTCTGAAATTGTAACTGATCAACACAACTGAACATCTGTTTTTTCTTAAATTTTGTCACATATTAGAGAACTATATTCATAACATAAGAATTTGTGTTTATAGTTTGAGTTAACAAAACTTCTCGTTGCCCAGTCTGTCGTTTTGTAAAGCACAAGCAGAGAAGTAAATCAAAAAATGCCCTTTCTCTATCAAATTGTTGTGGTTTTGTTTAGTGAGGGGGGGCCTAAGGTGGAAGCTTCTGTAGGAAACTGCTAGAAGTCGCTCCCCTTTGTTTAGTGGACTCGGCCGGGCCTAGGGCGGACCTGCTGCTGGGCAAGGCCGAGCCGATTGGTAGCAGAATGTCCCGTGATAACGCCTCTGCGATAACGTATTTAAGAAGGAAAAAACAGAAAAAAAAAAAGGAAGACAAGATGTGAAGAAGCTGAGCGGGGGCAGAGGCCCAGAGGGGGAGGCGCAGGCCTCACTGGCCTTGCAGGCCTCACCCTCTGGCCTCTTGCCAGGTGGCCGACTGGGCCCAACTCAGCCCGGCCCGGCTGCAAGAAGTGGAGAGGA
>JAAGAY010007662.1:0-26015 GCA_011801015.1 Ardeotis arabs
TATTTTCATTTACTGAAAGTATTTTTTTTTTTTTTTTTAATAAATAAGTAGGCCATCTATCCTTGGGCGTGCAGACTGTTAACCTTGAAAGCTGCTGTATGAGCTTGGCTGATACATATTGGATGCACAGAGATGAATAAACTGGGGCAGTATTTAGTTGGAGTAAACTCCCAAGACACTATTAGTTGTGATTTCAAGACGACAGCTCTCACTTCCACCTGGCAAATGCAATTATGCAATAGAAGTATCGTTCAACAAAATAAACAACAGCTCAGACCGGCAATTTACAGAATGACATACACAATCTACTTGAAATGTATTTGAAAAACAATGAAAATAAATCAAAGGAAAGTGCTCGTTCATTTGGGGAACCCGAATCACCAGAAAACCATGCAGTTTTCACGTTAAAAACAATCTTATAATCAGTTAATAGCATAACAAATGTTTTTAAATAGCTTAGATAACTTGAATCTTTGAGAAACCTGTTAACAATAATTAATATTATTGAGAAAGAGTTCTGTAGGTTTTGAAGAAAAATAAGCCTTACTGAACTCCACTCAACACAATCTCTTTCAACTCAAGATAAAAAGCCCACTGTACTCACTAGAGAAAAGGAAGGTTAAAAAGGTATAGGACTGAAATTCTCAAGATGCAAGAGGAAAAAGCAGGACAGTGCTTGCTCTTGCTTTTCAGAGGGTAAATACTTTGAAATAACTGTAAACCCTAGAAGATAACTAGTAAGCTTGGCACTTCTTCACTGAAATAAACAAGTTTACACCTGCAGATAAGTTGGCTCTAAAATGGGAGACTCATTACTAAAAGCAGTGCATTTTTTTAAACTAGTGATGAAAAGGAGCAAGATGTTTCACAGCTAGGATTTAGATTTTTCTTATGAAAAGCAGAAGTAGTCCTAATTCTTCCCCTTTCCAACTCTGAGTCTGCCTGGATAGCCTGTACTCTTCTCCTAGCCAGTCAAAGTCCAAGACCAAGGGACCAGCCAGACACTGTTCACAGAGCAAGAACTGCCATCCCAAGGTCTGCTTTCACATCGCTGATGGGCCGGGACCCTTCCTGCAGTTCAGTCACCTTGCCCCTCAGAAGCACAGAGCGCTTCATGCAGCGCTTTCTGCTGCCTTCCCTCCTGCCATCAGCCAACTGACCCAGGCTCTACTTGCTGCAGATCTTAGCGGCGTCTTTGTAACAGGACATGGCTGCCAAAGCTTTCTTCAAGTGACACTTTGATTCTGCTGCACTTCACACCCTTAGGCGGGAAGCACGGCAAATCAAAGCACTTCCGAATAGGCGCATGTGTGTAGCAACTAGTATGAGAAAGACAACAGGTAGAAAAAAAAAAAAAAAGTCTTAAAAAGTCAGTTTCCAATATTTAACTCGACCTAGGAATCACAACTTAATTTCAGCATTAAAACAGTAGCTATGAATAAGTATTTAAATGCATTTTAGAAGAGGAAAGATAATACTTTAAACTGAAAAAAAAATCAACCTAAAATCCACAGTAGGCATATGATGTACACCATCCAAGCCAAGGACTGAAGAACCTACACATAATTCCTCATTTAGCTGGAAAGAAATGAGGCATCTGTCCTGCCACACCTTCTACTGCAGCCTTACACTCAAAATACGTAGTGACAGATCTGTGGGAGTGGAAATAATCCTGCAGATTCTACCATCAAAGAACTTCATGAGAACCACACCAGAAGTGCAACCTATATACACTGAGACTGCTCAAAAGAAATACTAGTTTAACATTCTAATAACAACTTAAAATTCTGCAATTTTGTGAATTTCACTTGGGGGCAAGGGGGTGCTTTCTAAAGCTTCTTACACTGTAACAGTTACCTGTATTTCTTTTTCTGTTCCAGGCCAAACTAAAGAAAATAGAGCAATGCAAGGTCTTTACACCACAGATTTCACTGCTCACTGGTGGGCAGCAGTCACCAGCAGTTTCAATGGAGTTCAAGGTTTGTGGAAACAAACCTCTCAGGCTCCCTGCTGACTTAGACAAGCACCAGAGCTCTGGGAACAACCCCTTCATTTTCCTCAGAGAGGGCCAAATACAGAAAGAGCTTTTTATTCCACTGCTGCATCACTCCTCTTTTCCTCTCTTTGAAGAGCTTTGTTTGTGTATGTTATGCAAAGATAACTTAAATATCATCGGAAATATACTAACAAGAGTATACATTTCTTGCGGCTGACTTGCCTGTACTGGCTATGGGATCTGAAAGCACTAAACAAGATTTGAGAGCACAGTATATGGGAATCAATTTCTATACATGATAACCCAAAATAGCTGTTATATTCCAACCTGAAAAAAAAAAAATTCACAGCCACTGTCAGTATAATTAATAAATAACATTTACCAGATGGAGATGAAGACAGAAGGGTCAGCACAGGGGAAGCAACGCGAGTGACAGCTGCGTGGCAGGGTCTGTCCTCCCGTCCGGTATGCACGCACCGCCATGAAGCAGCGAGGAGAAAGAAAAAAACCCCATTTCTGGGCAACAGTGCTCCGCTGACTGACTAGCATAGCACATGCACGAGGAACTGCGATGAAGGTTGTAAACCAGAGAAAGACCTTGGCCTGCTCCATACCCTCAAATGTCCTCGAGGAACGATGGCTTCACAGGCACAGCCCTGCCGACACGGCTGCCGCTGCAGCTCACCGACGGTAACATCTGAGCTGATCGGGAACACAGTTATCGCTAACAGGAAGTCTTCCACTGACAAGCTTCCACACCAGCTTCAGGCATCAAAAGAAACTGTTTTTACTGCCTTTGGAGACGCTGAAGTTGCCAGCCAGCAGCTGCGCACATCAAGAGCCACCTCGGCACCACAGGCACGCTCTGCTCCGGGGAGGCCCAGCCCACGGCCTGCACTGGGGAAGCACTGCCCCACCAAGGGACTGGGCAGCCCACAGGCTGGGGCCCTTCTCACAGGAAGGGCGGGGACTCCTGAAAATGCCACAGGTGAAAGGAATTACCCTTCCTGGCCTTTAGGAGGGACCCCAGCTTGCACAGCTGCACAGCACCACATGTGAGCCTGACCTGAAATCAGGAGGGTGGGGTGGGGTGGGGTGGGGTAAGAGCCCAGCTTTCCTGCCAGAGGGAAACAAATGCGAAAGAGGGATTCCAGGCTGAACAAAACAAAATGTTTAATATAAAACCCAACAAGTTTAGGATTACTATCACACCCACAATAGCTGTGGCCCAAAACAAAGCCCAGCTGGCCTGGCACCCACACTGGGGGGGCACCGCCATGCCCCAGACCCCAGCACCCCTCCTCAGGCTCTGCCGCCTGACGTCCCTGCTACAACAAGCCATTACAGGAAGAAAAAAAAAAAAAGGAAAAAAAAAAAAATCTCCTCAAAAAGGGCTCAGAGCCAGGAGGTTAAGCAGAGGTTAAGCAGGTAACAGCAAACCACCCAGATACTGTCTACAGGTATTGCACCAGCCTATCCCTCTACTTTTATTACAAATGCAAGCAAAAGTATTTTGGAAATTGCAAAATTTGGAGTAGGTTTCATTTTATTTTGGCCAAATTATCAGCCAAATTTGATATAAATTGATGAATACCTTCATCTGCCTTTAACCTGTAGCCTTTCAGTGAAATAATTGGGAGTTTCTAGTCAGAGACACATTCCAGCTAACATGTCATCCCCTCTTCAGCACAATAATAAAAAAATAACCTAATAATAACCTGGCATATACGCATTCGGTTACTTACAGGAAGCACATTCTAAACAGCACATGTACATAAGACAGCACATTGCTGGTAGCCAGTAAAGGCTCTCTCTTTTTCCAAAAGCCTGCATTTACAGAGAAGACCCATCCCCAAGCCATCTCTGTTGCTGTAGGGACAACAGTGAAATCCTGATGGCACCTCGTTCACAAAAGCTGTGACACACAGGCAGTTCCTGTAACCCTAATGGGGGCTCAGCGTGTCTGAAGCAAATAAACTTGGCTATTAGATAGTCATAAACTACTGGTGACTTCCACAAGTTAGTGATAGCATTGTGGTATATGCAACAAATAGATTAAAAGAGGTGGAAAATCTGCTGAGCCTAAGCAAAGAACTGCATAGGCTGTGGAATCATTGATAGCTATGTAGGAGCTAGGGAGCCAGGTAAGCTTACGCGGTTTTAATGTGTGATTGATTCTCACCTTCTATCAAAAGGAAATTTCTGTACAAGGAATTTCATCCGTGAATTTTCCACAGAACTGCTTCAGAACTGATGTGTCTGTTGCATTTTATTTCCAAAGATCTCTGGACTATTCCTGTAATTTCAGCTTCCCCTCAGGGGTGCATTTTCTGAGGAGATATCCCTGTGAGATTTTTGGGTTGCACAGCGTTTCCATTTTTCCACTTGAGAAATTTGGAAAGAAATATTTGAGTAAACGCACAGTTTACTGTGCACCATGAATGGCACCCCAGGATACACTGTGTGACGGCTTTAGTTCACACGGCTCAGTTCCCTAGCGCACAGAGGTGCACTGCTATCCTTGCATTGCGCCACACTGCACGTGCACCGACAGTGCTTGCTGAGGATGTCTGCAAAGCAGAGTTCCAGGAGCCACTGCTGAAAATCCAGAAACTTGCTGAAAATCCAGAAACTACCAGCAGGTCAAGTTCTTCTCATTTTTTTTTTCACTTCCTTGGTCAATGGAGCTCCATTACATCCCCAGGCCTCATTTATCAGTCTTCAAAACCATTATCCTAGGACATCTGTCTCTTCCTTTAAATGGCCAGCACATCAGAAATGCCAGCAGGCAGTGGCTACAGAATGTTGCCAAACACACACGCATGCACGATGTCTAAACAAAAAACCCAGGCCCAAAAGGTGAAAACCTAAACATGATGCTGTCATTTTTGTATTCTTTATCTGAGATTTAGCAGGTGTGCAATCCTCTGGTTTTTTTTTTAACAGGTGGAAAATGTCATCTTGTCATGAGAGATTCAATGTAAAACACTCTAATGTTCTATTGCAGTGGTTTATATATCTCAACGTTCATCACCTAACAATGAGACAGAATTGCTTTTTCTCTTCTCGAAGCCATAATTTAGTTTGTCAGTTACTGGCAAATATATTGCAGTGTTGTACCTCACAAACATGTAAAAATATCAAATGCAGCGTATTGTTAGTAATATGGTTGTAAGTTATTCACGGCAATTAAACTTGCGTAACAATTAAATCTCTTCTGATGTTCCTGTTATGCCATTTTATTATTGCACAGTGAAAATACAAATAAATGTATACCCTACAAGAAAATGTAATGACGTATACTCACTTGTTTTAAGTGCTTTTAAACATTGTCCTTTGGAAATGTAAACTGCATAACAATGTGATACAAATATAGAAAGATATCACACACACAATTTTTTTTTTCCTTTGTTTATAGTTCTCGATCAATATGCCCACGGATTTCCAGTAATATTCCAGTACTAGATATTTTATCTAATAGATATTTTGAGCTTTGGCAGGAAATTTTTAACTGTCATTTCCCTGTTGAGAGAATCAATGAAATTACAGTACTATCAGAATAGCATATCTGAATCCACGCCCTCAGCTAGAAACACTGCTTTGCAAGTATTATTCAACATTCTGTTGGTTTTGTCTTCATAATCTACTTTCTTCCTTTAATATATTGTTATGTTGCCTACGCTAGCAAAAAGCAGGAAATAAGTAAAAAATTTAGCCAACAACATTTTGAGACCAAAACTCCTTTTCAAGGGATAGGATAAAGAAAACTATTCATTTAATTGGACCTAATACCAAGCCTTTCTTTCCAATAGTTCTGCTACTAGATATGTAGAAATTTCTGGCAGACTCCCATTTGAGAAGGAGGCAAACATTACTTTTCTGAGGACTTAAACCCATTTTTTTTTTGTGCTGGAGTTCTACTGCACTTTAACCCCATGTTCTGGAAAGATGAATTCAAACCCAAATAAGCAGAGACAAGGAATACCAACGTGATGGAGGAGCTACTGTAGAAAATAAAACCTTTGCCATGCTTAGTCTTAGCAAATCAAAGGCTAAGAGTGTTATTAATAGAGGGCAGCCATATCCAACTGGAAAAGTGAAACCAAACCCTCCAGATACTATACTTTAAAGGTGGAGCTGGAATCAGTTATGAAAGGAGCTAAGATGTTGTGGCTGCTAGTTATCACCAGCAAATAGATTTATTGCCTCACAAGGCTTCTTGTAGCTCAGTGTTTGTCCCTTGCCACGACGGTGGAGGGGTGAGTGATGAAGTGGTCATGATGGCTAACGGAGGGGACTGAGCCAGAGTGCAGTTTCAAGGTGAGCTACCTCTGCAGGACAACGGCCAGATGGTGTCTTCCCACTCAGGTGTGGGCTTTGAAGAAAATGTTCTGGTTTTTTTCCTAAATTGCATTAATTATCCCGTCTTGCCTTGCAGGGAACATTAGTTCGTCATTAAAGCACAGTGGTAGAAATCATAAGGTTGGATTCTCTCTTAACTCTTTCAAAGCTTTATTATGTTTTTTCCTAATCTTCTTTCGTGCCACTTGAATCAGTATTTTGCTGTCTTTCACAGGGAAACTAGCAGATAACTGATAGATTATTGAAATCACTTTCTGAAAACTCTCCAGACACTTATCTGCATCTGTAGATGTCTAAATACATTTAAAATCTGCCCTTAAAGCCCCCCAGTTGGTAAATCATGGCTAGAGAAGTGCTACAGAGGTGCAAAGTATTATCTCAGTTATTAAGTATACACGTTTCCTTGGATACAAGTCAGGCTAAATCATGCGCTTTTTTTGCTATATGCTAATAGGCTTTTGCAAATTAATTAATGAAGGAATTGGGCATACTAAGAGAATTACTTGAACGATGCCTGAAGGATTAGTAGTTTTTTAACTTCATTTGCTTGAAAAATTGAAAGTGGGCAGAAAACGTCAGGTTGTGAGTCTCAGTCTTTATATACTGTACAAAAAAAAAAGTTAAAAAAATAAAAAAGCCTTTGTTGTTATACGGAAACAAGGAGAGTCACCAGAGAACTTTTCAGCATTCCATGTTATTCCTGTTGCTAAGGAAACTTTCCTTCATCTGTGCTCAATAAGGCATCCTCAATAATTCCTCCACAGAAGGATGGCATTACAGGTCAGCATCAGAAAAATCAGCTGACAATTAACCAGAAAGTGAGTCACTGAAAAGTTTTAACAGGAGAGTTCCCAATATCTTTTATAAAGCCTAGGATGATTTGAGGCAGGGAGGAGCCTGGAGGAACTACAGCAAGTCTGTATGATTACCCTTGTCCCAACAGAATTTCCCTCAAAAGGCAAAATAGAAAGAAACAAGAATAAAACTAATCGTTTGGCTTGGATTTTGTTGGCATTGTCCCATTAGCTTACATCCTGTACGCTCTCAATTGCACTTTCTAAAAGACAAAAATCTCCCTCACAAAAAGACCAGTAAATGTTCTTTACTATCATCTCTACTTTAAGACACCTTAGAGAGAGCAAGAAATAAAGAAATCATCAAAATCTCTGTACTCTGTAGGAGATTTCACTACCTCTGTTGCATGTGTTCATTTTCAATCCATTACACATGCACCACCATGGCTTTCAATACCATTGCTCCCAAAGCAAGGTACCACTTACCAGGAGAAAGAGAGCAGAGTTGTCTCTTATATAAAAGGCGGGAGTGTTGTAAGATTGCTTATTCTTTTCCAGTAAAGGTTTACCTGCTTTCATTATGTAGGTCCTGAAATGCAAGCTAGCAGCTAGCTTCGTTATGCCCTTTAATAGAAATCAAATACTCAGAAAATACTGCATTTCCTAGGGGAGTTTGGAATCATGACTCCACCACGTTCCACGATACAGTAAGGAAGGGGCACTCTGGTGTATCTGTTCCTACATGCAAAGGGTCTGCTGCGCCAGCACTGTCTAGCTGACCTCCTTTCTCCAGCAGCATTTCACCACAGATACATAAAAAGAGTGCAAGAAATGGGGCTTGTGGAGCGTGACCCTGCTCTGACATATTTTCCAGAGAAGGCAGCTTCCAGCAATCACTAGTTAGAGAGGATTAAACCTATTGCTTTACCCTGTCCATTTTATCTAATAGTCACTAATGACCTTATGCTCCGTGCTTTTGTGTAATCGCTTTTAAAAGCCATTTGCACTTTTGCCTAGTGTTAAAATATGCATATTATTGGTCCCAGTAGTGATGCTGTCATAGAAAGATGGTAGACCAAATTTTCATTTGATGTATGCTTATGTATAGTAAAAATGAGAAAAGGGAAAGACTATGAGACCCCTTCTCTTTCCTGAAGGGAAGCAGTGGCTGCCTTACACTATACCAGCTGTAATATTCACTTAGAAAATACTACGTGTTCTGAAAAGATGATTAACCTTGTATGCTTTACCCTCCTGTTCCTACTCAATGCCATATCTCTGCTCGATGAGAATTTCTAGTCACACTTCCACCATCTTTGGTAGAAAGTCTATTTCAAGAACAAGTTTTGGCATGCAATTTCCACCTGTTCCAGAACTGAGATGAATGCAAGTTTCAGCAGAGATACAGTTCACTTCTCCACTCAGTCACCCAATGTAACCCAACAGTATTCATCCTAGGAGACGATACAACTCTAATGCATGCAGAACTGGTCTTTCATCTTCAGATCCGGCTGTGGACTCACCTGCTGCAACTTAGAAAAAAGGCATACCTTTCCAGTGGCATACTTCCTGAGGAGATTTTTCTCCCTTTATATAAGGGATTTCAATAATATTATTTTCCTATTTGAATGTCTGTGTTTTCCAGCATCACAAGGTTTTCTGTTGTACAATGTAGACCTACTGAGAACAGCTTCTCTTTTTCATTACATATGTGAATATTTGTATATATAGTGCTATTGAAATACATGTGATGGATACCGCATTAGCATCAAAATTATATCTTGGCTTACAGTTGTCACACACACGGGCAAGCTGGACAACCCAATCCAGTCCATTCACAGGCCCCTTCCCTCTTCTGATTATTGCAATCTTTTCTATTTTTCCTTAACAATGTGCGTAGCCTTCAGTAGGAAGTCTGTGGATGTGATTTCAAGCCATAAAATGTTCTTTCTTTTTCCTTCTTCATCTCCTGGAGAGCCCACAAAACAACCTGAACATCCCCAGCACCACTGTGCGACCTTCTATACTGGCCTGTTGAACATGACCAAAATGTTCCTTCTCTGGAACCTGCCAAAACAAGTCTTATGCTGTGATGTATAAAACTGCAAGCAATTCCCTCTTTCCAACAAACTGAGAACCTCAAAGGGATACCATTTCTTTTCAGATGGCTTAGGTTTTGCTCACAAGACCTTAGCTTTCATCTTGGTTAGCAGTGAACCTGAAGGAATGGAAAACACAAAAATATTATGGTATGTCTGGAATATGAAAGATACCTTCTGTTACTTCTTTGATGTCTCATGAAAGAAAACTGAAAGAATACAAATGCAATATCATTAAAACACATTACTAATCCGACAGGAATGGAGAGGCTTGTGCATTATAAATTTTTGCTCATTGCTACTTCAAATTATTATTTGTAATCTATTGAGGAAACTGTTATGAATAATGGATCTCAATATGACAATGAATTTCAAACTTTCTTGAGTGAAACATGGATGAAAATTTTTTTACCATCATTTTGAAATACCTTGAAGTGGCAGTTGCTGGTTGGAGAACAAAAAGCCAAATGGTATGGTTTAGATATACAGAAAATGGAAGATAATGACGCATGAAATAAACGGAGAAGAACTGAGGGAAATACTGGAAAGTGGAAGTGCAGAAAACAGTTTGACCCACTAGTGAGCCTAGTCCTATTTCTATGGAAATGAGCTCATTACTGCTAATTTTTTTTTTTAAGCTCCTAGTTGATTCGTGAAGTGCTTTTTGAATTCTGATAAGGGCTTCATGAATCACTGAAAAAAAACATCTGAACAAAAAATCCAGAGTCAAATGATTACCAACTCCCATAGATTAATCAGCTGTGTGAGTACTTTTTATAACAGAGCATGCAGTAGGAGAGCCAGCTTTTTCCCCTGGTATCACAAGTCTATAATGTTTCATTCTGCAAAGAAAAGGGATTATGCTTCTGAAATCTAATTCTGGATGGTTACTCCATCCAAGAGTCGATATTAAATAGGAAAGACATCTTTGATTTTTTTCCCCTGCTGTTTCCATGTTTGATCTGTTTTAAAAATCAGCATCATGAGATTTGGCCATAGAATTGGTTCTCGTACCTCAGAAATAAGAGCATCTGTGGTATTCATACAAATGGTGCTTTCACATTTGCAACCCAGTCAGTATTGGCTGTAGGCACTCCTAAGCAGGCAAGGGAAATGCCCGAGGGCAAAACATTGGTTCTTCTTAAACCTTCAGGATCCTGAAATAAAAATCAAATAATGCAATGGATTTAAATAGCAAGTGAGCTTTATTTATTTCATAAACCCAGTAATTTTTAAGACTGTCTATGAACAGAGTACATGTCTGTGACAGCAGTATTTTTAACTGAACAATGCTGACTTTACATGTTTTACATACAGCATCTACACTGAACACCTTTTATTAATTCTTTAAACACTTCAAAAAGAATGCCCTTAGCAAATTCAGTGACTCTCTGCTAATTTGCCTTGTACTAATTTTCAAGGTGTGCGTAGGTCACGAGCATTCTCCATCATGCATCTTGTAACAATGCACTTGCTGGAAATTACACAAAATAAATCTAATCCTATTGCATGTAAGTGCATTGTGTCTCTTTTCCAAAACCTTTTACATTTAAGAAATTACTTTGTAAATCATACTTCAAAGATGAAAAATAGAACAGAAATACCTAGTCCTCATCAGACATGCACAGGCCATGCTGTCCCGTGTTCACAGGACATTCTTTAAATCACAGGACATTCTTTAAATCACTCTGCACTGTTAATTGCAAACAACGGGTTAACTGACATTTGAAGTGTCAAGTATTTGGATTGGCTTTTAAAAAGTATTATCTAGAGATGGCTAGACATACACACACACACCATTCTGCAGTTATGACAGACCTTAGATGATTTTCATTTTAAGACCAACAGGAGGTTGAAAGATGAATTTCATGATAATTTACATGAGGAATTACACCAGTGTAAATAAGAAAATATTTGGTGTATATATGACTCCACTGAATTGGTACAGACGTATACTGATTTAATTTTTATAGAATTCAAAATTAATTTTGGAATAAGATTATAAAGTTATACAGCATTATACTATTCAGTTAATAACATATTAATAATGCAAAGATGGTACTTTTATTGTATATACTCCCATACATTTGGGCAGGATGTGAGATACCAAAGCTGCTTCCAAGATTTTCTTTTTTTGCATCTTGCTCTTCTACGCTTCTCAGGGGACCAGAAACATAAAGAAATCAGCATTTGAAGAAAAACAAAGACAGAGGATTGATGTGGAAAAGAAAAATATCAAACGCTATTTCTCTTAGCTGTGAAATCTTCTCACAAAGTTATAGAGGTGACTACAACTTTGGAGTGAAAGTTTGTGTGCTCTGCCTACGAAGTGCAAAGTGAAGGTCCATAAGTTCTCTGTTTCTGAGACCTTACACTCTCAGGCTTTTTAATTGCATCTTGATTTTTGAGATTATTGATGTCTCATTTCATTACCTGTTTCCCTCAAGGGAAGGCTATGGTATAGGATGGAAGAACAATTTATTATTTCAGATTCTTTAGAAAAAAATAAATAACAACAAAGATTATTTTATCTTTGTTATTTATTTCCACTTATAATTGGGAATAATGATACTACTTTGAATTCAAGATTCACTCTTTGCATGGCTAGAGCCATTTTTTCTCCAGAAATTTAAGTAGCTGGACCTTATTCTCTTACTTGCCTGCGCTTTTCTACTAGTATATATTAGTTTGCCTTTTCAAGAAATAGCCATTTGATTGGGTCAGCAACATACTTTTACCATTTTGGTTTCAGTATTTTAATAATACTAAATCATAAAAAGTTATATTATTCTCCTAGTTTAAAAAAATTAAATCATACAGAAATGTGAATGGATTATAATTCTTTGTCCCTTTTTCTCTCCAGGCTAGACTCTGAACAGGAGGCAAGCTCATATGGGAACCTGAGCTTTGGCCAAACAAACTATAAAGCTGGTTGTGACATGGGCTGACTGACGTTCTCATTTAGCTCCCAACAGCGGCACTTAATTTCCTTGAAGGGGGAGCACAGTCGCCGTAACGCAGATGCCCAAACCCACTGTTTCCTGATGGTTCCAAGTATTCTCTAGCATTATGGTTTACCAATAAACATCTAGCTAGCCACATGGCACTAATTTTGCTTATTTAGAGCTTCTAGGTGACATAAGACTTGATGCAAACAGAGTAAATAGCTTCCTAATAGCCCTTTTCTAAAAAAGCAAGTGTTTCATGGAGACTTCATGATTACAGCGCATATTGAAAGAAGCACGATGCCTGGATAAAGCAATCTTTGTGTTACAATGCGGTTCGTGCTATAACATATTTGATAGCTCTGCCATCACAGGTGTCAGTAAAGAAGCTTTGGTTGCTTCAAAGAATCATTTAAAAAAAATTCCATGCTACATTAACATCCCACAAAAATAAAACAATGGAGCTACTTATTCCCACTGTTAGCTAAGATAACACTTCTTATTTAAAGACCAGCTGCAATGCTTGGCCCATCGGCAACATTCAAGTCTACTACATGCTGTATAATAAGCCAGAAACTGTTTATTAAAAGAAATATTTACAGAGATGTCTCAATGGTGTTTCCTTGCTGTGTGTATGCAGCTTAATATTCTTCCAGATTCCCTTACCCCCAACCAGGATAGATACATACATGTTTACATTTAAAAAATCATACAACAATCCATAGCCAGTCAATATAAAACAGCCAGAGAAATAATATCATTGATCCAAACACATAGCCTGGGTAAAATTAGTGCCCTGAGTGACTACAAAGACTAAGCAAGCCAGTACTCAAGTGGTTTTCTCTGTAATTGTATTGTGCCTTCTCTATCCTCCTTAGGAACCCAAAAAAATACTGCATTGTCAATCTCTATGCCCTTTCCCTTTGTGGATTAAAAAGCTCTACTGCAGTATATTTATACTTCTTAAACAAGCATGCTGAATTAAGAGCATTTACTCAAAACCTTTTTTTCTGTAATACTGATTAACAGTACTTTCATCTAGGAAATTTTAAACACATGTTTTACTTTTCATCATATTAAGGTTGACAGACCTCCTTTATCAGTACTTCAATTAACAGCAGGTAAGGGAGGCAAAGTGAGTGTGACATGCTATTACTTCTGCTTGATTTAAAGTCTGCTTGTGAGACTTTCTCTCAACTCGTAGTTGAAATTGTCTTATCTCATACATTCCCTGGATTACTGTTTCATGTAAATGTCATTTTTGCTGTCCAAAACATCAAAAAAACCCACACCAGTGCTATATAACTACTGTCTCTTTCTGAGAGACATGAGGGAAGCTGTATGCTTTTGATCAAAGACAAGATCCTGACTTCAAAGTAACACCTCATCTGTAAATATATTACACAGTACTCTTAGTAAAGAAAGTGAGACTCCTTGATTTCAAATAACCTAAGGCTAATATTGTGGGATTTGCCCGCATCCGCAGAGTTTAATCTTACTCCTCTGAATAGTTAGAGAAAATTAGACAAAAAGATTTTAAAGATCCTGAGTTCTAGTCTCCTCTTATTTATCTGAGTCTGATAGACCATAGTCTTATACTTCATTGGAAGAATACTCAGCTTATTGTGGACTGAGAAAAGAATGTGGTAACATTACAAATTTCAGAAGCATCAGAGATTTTTTTAAAACTTAAGTCTTCCTTTCAGTGACAGAAAGCAGTGGCTATATGCCTACAGATGCTCTACCAGTAATTTGATTGGGATCTTCTAATATTTTTTTATATCACCATTGGAGATGTTTTCATTATTTCTTTCATTGCTGCAGTCTAGAAAAGCAAAACTAAATTCCAGATTATCTTCAATGGCTTCATCATTTAAAAACATTGGGAAAGGACATTAAGTTATTTCATAATATGCTAATCAGCATGGACCACAGTGCTGTCAGATCACACAAATAATATTAACTACTTAAAAGCCAGCTACCCTGCTAATATTTCACATGCAAAGAAACAGTTTTGAGTGGGCACAAAACTTTCCGCAACGTGAAAATGCAAACTGTGTGGCAGCTTTCTTGTTAAAGGTCTGCTGGAGACTAACAGCCATGGAACAAGATCACACAACACAAGCGAATAAGTCCCAAAACATTTATATAAAATGTGAAGCTACAAAGATGTTCTCAATTTATACAAAACCAGATCAGACACTTTCCAGGACTCGTGCTGTAAGGACCTGACAGTCACTGTTTGTGCCATTAGCACAGCATACGTATCCTTTAATATGCTTGGTTGCACCTTGCCATCTGTAAACTACTGTCTTGCAGTGAAACTCCCACAACTTCTTGACGGGTGAAAAATTAAACAGTATAGCAGGCATAGAGGGAATTCGCAGTTTGTTCAAACTCAAACTTAACTGAAAAGCTAAAGGCATACCTGGAAACACTTTTAAAACATATAAAATTCATGAATACTTTTCAGTTTGCATCTGAGAGATAAATATGTGTAATGAGCATGTAACAGACATCTTACCTCTCCGGCATGGATATATATCTGCTGCTTCACTCTCCCTTGGAAGCAGAGTGATTTAATATGCTTTGCTTGGTAAGTCACCCTCCAGCAAAATAAATCTGATTTCTGCTGCAATCAAAAGAACTTTAACAAAATCACCTATCAGCTCTCCCTAGGTTCATTTATCCAAATCTCCATTTCAGTCTTTATTTTCAATAAAGAGAAATTAGGAAAGGAAAAAAGGAAAGACAGGGGACTGTCTGTGTTCCCTACCACTTTCCCACCAGGCCCTGCACATGCCATAGAATTTCCAAATACATCAGTCTCCAAGTAAACAGCAGCAATGTGCTATGAAGCAAAATTGGCTTTTAAAAGATGTATTTTTAATTCTAAATTGTAGTTGTAGTTGAAGTTTTAAATAATTGCTCCAGCTGGTCAGAACCCAGCTCTAAATCAAGGAATTTGAACCTGAAATCTTGCACTGGAATTCTCAGAATCTGGTGTCTGACAACAAATTAAAAAAAAGGTATCATCAAGATCATCAAGGAAATAGGAACTAAGGCTCTCAGACTTGAAGGATCCTCCATCTACAGAAAAAAATATCCTCTGAAATCTGGGAAACTGCCTAGGATCTGCAGAAACTGGAGGCTGAGAAGTCTGTGAATGCTGAACTCAGTCAACTCTGTTTCTGTTCAGAGAACTAAAGCTGAAGTAGCTAACGTTTTGTTTGTATGACTGTTTGGTTTGGTTTAATACCTATTATTCTAAATGTTCCTCCCACAAAATTCTTAACAATTCCAGGTAATGTTGTGAATCATAATGAAAACCTTTCCTAAATTAATCTTCCCCAGAATATGTCTACCAAAGTTTGGGATCTCTAGGATCTTTCCTTCAAAGAGGGACACTATATTGGACAAATGAGGTCACTGCTAGGCTTCTATTGCCTAGCAATTCAATACCAGTCAAGTAACTTTCCCCGCCTCTCAAATATCTCACATTCCATCTCACTGTAACAATGAAATAAGAATGTACCTGACATTCTCCCCTAGTATTCTGCATCTGTATATTCATATAATATTTTACCCCCAATTTGGGTAACAATTTAGCTTAATTGTTCCAAATTATCAGCAGGCCATCTTTTGCTTGAAATCTTTTTCTTCTCTTTACTGTCATTTTTACAGGCAGCTCAGCAGATAATTTTATGCTACTGCAGTCACACAAGGCAGATTCTAATATTGATCTGAATTTTCCCCTTGAATATGATTTGCATTCTTGGCCTGCTCTATTTTTTTTTCTTCCCATAGAACATGATTTACATTCTTATGTCTGGCCGCTTCATTTTAAAGCCATCTTGAAAAAGTCTATTTCTAATCATCCTTCTAAATTCATATGGGAATAACTCTTCCTACCAATACTTAGGAGAGGAAAATCTCAAATAAATTTCCGCTTTTCTTGAAGACTATAATGACTGAAAACTGTATTTGTTGATTGAAATTAGAGACTTTTTATAGCTTGCTAATAATCTAGCTCTGGGACAGCTAATGACTTGGGATTGTCACGTCTGAGTTCTGAGGAAGTGCATTCAATCTTTCAGCTGGTCTAAATAGGAAAAAAAACAGCAAGATGAGCCAAAGACCATTCCTGTGGCATAGTAGTCTCCAGTATAAAAACTTGTTTCGCATAAATCAAGATAGGTACATTTTCCTCAGATTAAACATAGATAGGTTGGGGAAAATCAATTTCCCTGTAATGATGGCTTATTTCTACTTGCCTTCCCTACTCATTGCACATGTCAGAGGGGGCACATTCATCCAAGTGTATGAACGCAGCCTCATTCCTTTTGGCCTGTTGTATGCTCTCCAGGCTTGCTTTCAAGGCTAGCTCCTCTTCCTGAGACACAGAACTGCACCATTCAGGTGACACAATCCATTATATCTGCCTATCAAAATGAAGGGGAAACTAATAAAACCAAAGTGTTTAAGTCTCATGAATTTTGCCCAAATTTAAAAGTATATATGGGACAAGGATCAGTGATACTCACATTCTCAGTTTTTCTTCCTAAGTTCATTCACTTTGTTATCTCATTTCCTAAAAGCACCTATTTTTTTCTTTCTTTTTAATATGAAAAAAGGTGCCTTCTCAATGACAAAAATGAATTTACCTTGCTACTACCTTATTATCCCCTTACCATTATCACATTCTTTTTCCACATACTCTTTATTCACTAGAGAGAGTAAATATTATAGTTATGGTTCTTGAACACAGCTGACACACGACAGTTGTCCAAAAACACTGGAAGAGAAGGAATAGGAAACCACAATTCCCTAACATTTTTTTGTAGTGGAAGTATTGTATCACACTGGAAAGATACAATAGGGAGGTTCTGTACTTCACTATTCTACTCGGTTTTAAGTTTATTATTGCAATGCATTGTATGGGAAAAGGAAACTGTCAGATTTTAGGAAACTCTGGATAGGACAGATTCAGGCATACGTGCCCGTTGAGTGCCTCATCCAACATCGAACATTTGACTGCATCTTGATTACTTAAAATTCTCCCAAGATGCCAGCATAAGAATTGTAAATATATTCTAAAACATCATATTTTGCACCATACACAATATTTTCCTGGGGCTGAAAGCAAAAGACAGTACTAATGACAGAGGCTTATGCTGCTTAGAGTATTACTGGCCAATGCACATTTAAGTGATAGGTAAAACCAGGAAAATCTATGGTGTATTTCCTGCTTGTATTAACTGAGTACTACTTTTTCCAAGTCATTTGAAGTTCAGTTTGTCTTTACATAAACAAACAAAAGATATTAGTAAATTTTAATAAGTTTCCCAACTAATTTGAATCATTAACACTCATACCCACTGAGCTCAACTCCCCATTCGTACCTGCCTTTACCCATAAGCAGAAAAGAGGGGTGGGCCAGAGAAGAGTTGCGACTTTATGCTTTGCAAAAGGAGGGAAATCTGCCCTGGAACAGTGATTTTGTGGGACTGGCAAAATATCTTTCACATCATCAGAAGCTGCATCTCAACGGTGCTTCTTTCAGTTGTAACCTCTGTCAGGCCTCTCCAACACTTTGAGTGGTACCATTTGGCAGGGGAACTTGCAAATCCAGAGTGTTTGCCTAAATAAGCCACTTTCACTGCAGAACATGCCTTTAACTAGACCACAAAATTGCAGCAGATGCATTTAGGTGGGATTTAGGTGGGATTTCTTCATAAAAGAAGAGTAACTCTGGCCATTTACAGGACAAGTACTTTTGCCATGAAACAAATTATTATACAATGCAAGGTATTTCACCTGGAGTACTGTGTCCAGTTCTGGAGCCCCCAACATAAGAAGGACATGGACCAGCTGGAGAAGGTCCAGAGGAGGGCCACAAAGATGATAAGAGGGATGGAGCACCTCTCCTATGAGGACAGGCTGAGAGAGTTGGGGCTGTTCAGCCTGGAGAAGAGGAGGCTCCGGGGAGACCTGATAGCGGTCTTCCAGTACCTCAAGGGGGCCTACAAGAAAGACGGGGAGAGACTGTTCAGTAGGGCCTGTTGTGATAGGACAAGGGGTAATGGTTTTAAAATAGAGGGGGGTAGATTTAGATTGGACTTTAGGAAAAAATTTTTCACAATGAGAGTTGTAGAACACTGGAACAAGTTGCCCAGAGAGGTGGTGGATGCCCCATCCCTGGAAACATTCAAGGCCAGGTTGGATGGGGCTCTGAGCAACCTGATCTAGTGGGGGATGTCCCTGCTCCTTGCAGGGGGGTTGGACTAGATGACCTTTGAAGGTCCCTTCCAACCCTAACCATTCTATGATTCTATGTATTCAGAATTTAGTTCATCAGTAGAATTAATGAGGTGATCTTACACAGCATTGCAATCTACAAATTAGACTTTTGAACCAAATCACATTTGCCTGTGCTAAAATCTATCAGGCTTCATAACTTCCTAGGCCTTGTATTTGCCCATAGGTTAGTGACCTTACACTCCAGATACAATAAGTTAGGAGATGTAGAAAACCTTAGTGGTTGATTCAGATCTATGATCGGATAAATCGCTCTCTAGAGAGGCCTGAATTACCTTCTGGAGATGTCTGTCTCTTCATGGATTATACAGTGAGTGGAGGATGATTAGGCTCCTAACCTGTGCAGTTAGAAGGGACGCATCTGTACCTGAGCATTCTTGGTCCTTTGCCAAATGGGGCCTTTTAATCTGTAACATATTTTACATCATCAGTTTATTAGTGATCATGTCAATATGCTCAGAGTCTTTACTGAGACAAGAGAAACCTATGTGCAATATCAGAGCATGCTCAACGGAGTTTCACTTTTTATTTTTAAAAGCACAAAAAGAAACACATAAGTATTTGGCTACAACTACACTACATAACATTTCTGATTGTTTCATATACGTAACTTCTTATTACTGTTGTTCTGATTATTAATATATTTCTTTGTTGCTTTTCAACCTATATTCTCACTCATATAAGTCCTTCTGTTCTTTCAGAGCAGTTTCTTGGTGTTTTTTAAACTCTGGTAGCCCATTAGTAATGGCTTTAAACTGGAAGAGAGCAGATTTAGATTAGACATAAGGAAGAAAATCTTTACTGTGAGGCTGGTGAGGCACTGGCACAGGCTGCCCAGAGAGGTGGTGGATGCCCCATCCCTGGAAGCGTTCAAGGCAAGGTTGGAAGGGGCTCTGAGCGACCTGGTCTAGAGGAAGATGTCCCTGCTTCCTGCAGGGGGGTTGGACTAGACGACCTTTAAGGTCCCTTCCAACCCAAACCACTCCATTATTCTACGATTATTCTGTGCTTTTACTTCCTGTTCAGTGCTACTTCTTAGTGGATATAGGTCGTATAGATTCTTTATTTTATATTTCGAGATGCTTGCTTTCCTCATTATTTTAAGGTGTTAAGTAATTACTCTCCTCTTCTAGCTATCATAACACAATTAATGGGCTGATTTTCTATGAAGGTCAGTCCTTTTAGCAGTGTAGTACAATCATGGGAATAGAAATGAGGCAAGTTACCTATCCTGATTTCTTAGTCTACAGAAACTGTGTATTTCTGAAAAGGCTTTCAACCTGTTAATCAGATTAGCAGAGGGATCTAATCCTCTGAAATACTGACTGCTCCACAATACTACTTTTTTATACTCCATACTGCTCCAGTAGTGTCTTTTACTAAAACTGATGTCATTCAGCATTCTCTTTTGTCCAGTAATATCCTCACATAATTGATTCTTTCTTGTGTCCTGTATTTTATCAATGAAAATATTACAGAACAGGGCAGAACAGGAACATAAATATGCACTATTAAAACCAAACAGAAATCCTATCATAAACAGATAGCATTTGGAATTAATTTGCAAGTATATAAATTTAATATCATCCAAAGTCATATTTTTATTTGTGCCTGTATCATGTAAGTATTTGTTATTTGGCACTGCTGTGAAAGATTCATTTATTAACACCTTTTATCTGCTCTTTCAGTTCCTTTAAGCATCTTTGGAAGATGCCTGTGCTTTATACAGCTAAGCTCTTTTGTTCATGAGGAAATGCATATGTCATTGCATACATGATTTTTATTTATTTTATATATGTCTGTATAAAGATAGATATAAAATTTTAAGTCCAGGAACTACTTACTTTAACCTGGCAGTGCAGACTCGCCATTTGTATTGTGTGCAGTGGTTTGTTAGAAAATCCAGGGACTCTGGAAGTGTTTTAATCCATGCAGTTGGTAGTCTCAAGTGTCAATACATCTGCATTAGTGGCACACCAAGGCTTTGCCAAGAATTAAAATGTCAAAAGTCTTATGGCACTTCTGAAACCATCGCCAACACTGAAGCAACAGATTTGACACTTGAGATTACAACTGCACGAGGGAAAAAACATAACCCTTTTCAAGACCAGCGTAATGTAGGAATAATTTCAGCGATAGCTCTTAATTTTATATGATGCATGCATGATATGTTTATGGTGAAAGGCGGGGTTTAAGGCCCCGGTAACTAAATATTCATTTTCAAGATTTTGAAAAGGCTTTCAAGTGCTCAAAAGCCTGCTGCTGTTCACCTTGTAGGCTGTATGGAAGCATCTATGTATTATACAACATGACTATATTAGCAGCCCAAGGGCAGACTAGAAACTGTCAGTTGAAGGAGTGAATTCTCTTCTTAAGGCAAATACATAACTGCTGTTAATATCAGGATTCTCACAAACACGCCACAAAAGAAGGGGTTGACTGGAGAAGGGAGGTGTGAGAGAAAAGGCATGGGGTTATCTTTAAGATATGCAGTGATAATTTTGTTCTTGCAAGAAGAGAGAAAAGTTCAGAATTACTAGATTAGACGACATTTAATAACCTTCAAAGTAGGAAAGAAGAGAGTATGTAGACAATGCTTTCAGTATGAAAAATAAATTAGGTTTGACACATGAAGTTTTTAAAACACTGAAAGATAAGCTATCTGACTTTCGAAAAAGCTATGAACACACTGGATATATTCCCTAAATATCTCCAGTGGTAGCAAACATGCTTCTGGGAGGTGCAGTTAGATCTGTCATAGCATCCAATAGTTACCTTCTAGGGCTTGTCCTCCTCCTTTCTTACCTTCTCCATGCAGAGCTTGCTTGTTTGCACACATCCATCACAGTGCAACTTGTTCTGGTTCTATCCCTAATTTTTATCTACATGATCGCCGCCTAAGAAAGAGAGGATATTATCAGTTCAACTGTTAGTCTAGTACATGAGGTCAAGCAAGGACTCCATATGAGCTTGTATGACCAGAGAAAGACAAAGGTAAAGAAACACCTGGCTTCTGATCTAAAGGAGATTTTCTAAAACCTCAAGATATTGAAAGGAGGTTGTAGGAGCTTATAGCTGAACTGCAACACTGTACTAATGAATGCCTTAAAAAATACACACCACAAAGCAGAGGTAGGCACAGAGAGTGTGCAAAGAAATGTTAAAATGTTCTCCAAACAAGCTCCATAATCATGAATACAGAGCAACAGAGAATTTCATATTTAGACTTATTCAAGTTTGCAGAGTCACAAATTAGCACTTTTAGGAGCTTATCTTTTTCCCAATTGACTTTAATCAAATGTTTCAGAAGCTGGAAAATGTTTTAAGTGAATAGAGCTCTTACGCAGAGAGCCCAGGGAACAGAATAGCAGCTATTTTGTACTCTCTTTCAATGTTTTTGATTTGCTTTTTTTCTTTGTTGTTGCATTTTTATGGTTTTCAACACAAGTGAAGCACCACAGCTGTAGGTTTCACAAATAAAAAGAGAGGCACAGGCAGAAAGAGACCCTTACAGGGACAAGTTCAAGCAAAAATTTAAAATAATTTTCTTGACAGTGTCAAGCTGATGATCTTTTAAGTGTTCACTTTGCTATGATCTCTAATGCACTTCATATAGAGAAGAGACCGATATTCTCCAAATTACAGAATCCCTTTGTTTTCCAATATACTGTACGAAATTACAGTCACTTTTATTCTTTAAATATTTCAGGGGAAAAAAAAAAAACAACACACTTTACATGTCTTAAAAGGGCTTTATCCAAATGAACTCAGGCAACCCTTGCTAAATTTTAAGGCAAATGGTCTTGGAAATTGGATTCAAGTCTCCTATTAAACAAACCCTGTCTATATCTGTATGGCAATGTAGAAGCCAAATCTTGGAGAATATTACATCATAGCAGGCTCATGAAGTATCTGTTCTCATTATCAAATACATTGATCTCGTATCCATATATGACCTCGTTAACATACTGTCATTAGATCTTTCCAAAAGTGCCTTACAATACCTATTTAATTATCATCTCACACATCTTGTCTACTCTCCTTGTGTCACCTACTGTGAAATACCACTGCCTTCCTCTCCTTTGTTCTGGAGCTGTAACCCATAATACGAAGCTAAAGCCATATGAACTGTCTTTCTCGCTTTTGCCTCTAAATGTCTGTACTTCTACCTTAAAGTCTTAACAAATTTAATTAATATCAGCAAATAATGGGAAATTAATGCTTGCTACTGATACATAATGTGAGAGCTATCAGCCTACTGTTTGCTCAGTACGACACTATGTTATGATCCTTCAAACTGAACTAAGCTGATGGGAGCCAGCCTAGGCGCTGATTTGCTGGATCCAAGAAACAGCTCATGGGCTTCAACGCGCACGTTTCTGCTGGTGTTGTGACGGCCTGCGCTCTTCTCTTTTTAAAATGTGATTCCTCAGAACAACTGAAAGCAGCAGCACTGATTGTGCACATGAGTGCAGCCAGCCCTGCTACCAAATGGAGATCTGGGTCTTGCTGCTTGCCCTTCCTCCAGCTGCCTTGTTCCAGAAAGAGCAAAGTCCTCCCTCCCTTCCTTGGCCTCCCACACCGACAGCATGGCCACAGGAAGCCGGTTTACCCAGAGACACGGTCCTCACCAGTGGCACTCCATGTTTTTGTCAGAGGCTCTCAGAAGTGTAATATGTGAAGGTGGAGTCTGTCACTTTGGCTAAAATAGATGGTTACAAGTTTGGATGAGATGGGACAGGTTTCCACGCATGTCTGCAGGCTCCTCTCTGTGTGCAATCACTTTCAGCATTTAACACGACAGATCGAGCTCTGCTTGATCAAACTCCCTCACCAAACTCCCTCTTTGCTCAGATGGTGTTTTGCCTGACCAAATTATTCAGGATTTGCCTTAGTCTGTCTCCCACAAAAGTGAGAAAGTTTAGAAACCAGGTTGTATCACACCTCCACTCATTTTTATGCTACTTGAGCATTACCAGGAAACAATTCCTAAAACTAAGGAACTAATAGTGAAAAATCATTATTATTATAAAACAACTGTGTCTTCTAAAAGCTTACCTGTAAAACTACTTTTGAAAAGGTTACTTTCTCAAAAAATATAAAGTCTTTCATTAACTTATGGGAATAAAAGTAGGCACAGAGCTGACAAGACTAATGACAAGGCAGTTCAATGTAGTCACAGTGCCCAGCGGAGATTAGGTTATCAGAGTTCCAGCACTGACTTGAGAAATGTCTTTTGAAGTCATTATGATTTAACAATTAATAGAAAGATTTGTTTGATAGCTAGATGCCGCCAGATAAAAACAGACATTCAGTTCCAATTACCCATTATTTTGACTGTAACAGATTAACAGCATACTTTGAAGCATTCTTATATCCAAATCTGTATGATTGAAAGTGAAAAAATTCAATTCACCAACTTCACTACATTTAAAAAAGAATATTGAGTTCTCTTTTAATAACAAATGTGCAAATAATCATGACTTTGAACTGAAAGGATGAAAGATACAAGTGAAAACCTGGGAATCAGTGATGATCATTTTCTATTTTACCCATTTTAATAGTTACACAATATTTCTATGATGGTTTTCAAATATTTTATATTGCCTGCATTGGTATATATTGAACTAGTTAGTAAATGTTCATTGGACTGAAGTGAATGGCAAAAATCTTTTTTTCTTTTTTGAGAGTTATTCTTTATAAATTGGGTCTCTTGATCCTGACCCTGTTAATTGTTAACAGTAAAGGGATCAAGAGACCTGAGACTGCATCTGATCTGAGTTACAGCTATTGAATGTGCTCTGAATATTTCATTATAAGACTTAATTTTGCACTGAGAGACAACTTGAAATAGCTATTATTTTTTACCTGTACTTCCCATTGAAAGTTTAATGCTTTTCTCACTCCTTTCTCCAAAAAAATGTCTCAAATTCGCCCTTCAACTTGTTTTTGAAACTTTTCCTATTTCTGAAAATTTAGAATGGACTGAACATTTATTTTGCACATTTCTCTTAAACCACCGTTGTTAAATGAGTATTAAAGTTTTAAAAAACTATGGAGCTTTTAATATTACAAGAATTTATGTATTTGATCTTTCCACTATGCAATCTGTGTATTTCATGACATATTTTTCTGGTTTACTGCTTATATTTTCCAAGTGCTCCCCTAGCAGTTGTGTTTTTTAATTTAAAAAGTAGTTTTGTTGATACGTAATTTGATTGGCTGATTACAGAGCTAGTCTTAATTAACTTGTAGCCAAGTTCAACTAGTGAAAGCTAACTTTCCATGGCCGTCAACAGAAGCTACTTTTTTGGTTTTTCCCCCGACACGGACCTTGAGAATTACTTTGGTGAATGAGTATGTGCTTTTGGTGTATTTGTAGTGGACAGTTTTTCATAAACATCCTAAATGCCTGGTAATACGAAGTTGTATATAAATCAGTGTGGGCTGAAAATAACATCCTATCTGGCAAGTAGTAGAGGATGTGGAGTTACAAACACAATTTTTTCAAATTTTGGAATTGGTTCCCATTAATTAAAATACATTTTTAATTATCGTGTTATTTGTCAACTTATTAGTTATGTTTATATTTTTCTCAGTCACTCACAACAGTTATACACTTCCTTTGAAAGATAAAAGTTGATCCTTTTAAATAAATTTGTTTGCTTCAGGTTTGAAACCTTATAGAAAACATCAAATATTCCAACATTTGACAATGAAATCAGAAGTGGCAGTTTGGAATATTTATTCTAAAATAATCAAAAGAATTCTTTGATGCATCCCTCAATAATTATTTACTACATTTTACTCTTATAAATATGTTTCTTTGCCCTACAGATGCAATGAAAAACTCTTAAAAGATATTTCAAATGAATAATTCAAACAATGACTGACAATATAATTGTTTATATTTTTTCATGTCGGCACATTCACTTTATTCCTTCAATTTATAAACCAAGTTATCACTCTCTGTGATATTTATAAAAGTTGAATAAATAAAAGAAACTTTGTAAAGATGACTCGTCTTTTTTTTTTTTTTTTTACACTGTATTTGCTAATCTGCTCCCATTATTTTAGTTCTTTAGTTGAGAGCTTGTGGTAACATTTGTATACCACCTTTGGTGGGATTTCAGCTATACTAAGAAAATACATAAGCACTGGCAATTAAATTGCCTTATCAATTTTCTGCAGCTTATTAAGTTGTTTTATTGTAAAGGAAGATTAGTGTCTTCAGTAGAAACAGGAAAATACCTAAGCAGGAGTCCATGGATTAAAGCTGTGATATCTTGTACAAACCCATCTTCTGAATGAATTCTTAAAGAGATAGAAGTCAATTGAAGTGGGAATGTAAGGAAATGAAATAAAATAACAAGCTGAACAAGCAAGAATTAAAAAACTAATACGGAATTGGAAAATCTTTCATATGTGCAGAAGAATCTCTTCGGAAATGACCTAGGTATCTTGTGAAGCAAAAGAGTCTTATTAAAAAAAAAAAAAAAAA
>JAAGAY010007662.1:26179-70981 GCA_011801015.1 Ardeotis arabs
CAGCCAGACAGTTATGTTTAAAAATATTTTGTTCAGAATTCAGACATCTGCTTTACTGTGTGTTTGTTTTGCAGGTTTTGTGGTAGAGGGACTGGCAAGGGATGAGGTCTGCTGTTTAAAATTCTGGGCTGCCTCTGTCTTCTTTGTTTTCAATTTATTAACTTATTTAACTGATTGGGAAAGATATTTAAAAATTTGCTAAGGTCTCACTGTAATTCCAAATAAAATTAAGTATGTGCTTAAGTACTTAATGGAATGAAAGGAACAGTCACTCTACTATTTGCTTTTTTGTTTACTGTAGGCTTGTACTGAACTCAGTTCATTGCTTTTCAAAAAAATACATAGAAAACTTTGTTAATTCAATTAAGGAGCTGAAAGCATGCAATAAGGCAAGGCAAAACAGCATCCACAAAATAGATAACTTTTTTTCTTTTCATTGCAGCAGCACTCCAAGGTGAAAGGGCACATGGGCAAAGGGTAGCTATCATTTATTGCACTGCTGCATTCTGGGGAAAAGCCTTTTAGACTGTCTTGAGTTCTGAGAGAAAGGAAGTTCAAAGGGCAGAAGGTTGCTTAAATTGATCTCTAACTACTAACACAGGAAAGGAGGAATGTACTGGAGAGAAGGAGAAGTCAAAACAAATCTAAATCAGAGGGATTTATATGTTGGTAGCAAACTAAGCTGCCATAAAACCTTGCCTAGTAAGGGTATTAATGTAAGCGCATACTGCTCTGTTGGGGAGGAACATGTTCCTCTCAAAGCCTAGGAACTTCAGAGCATTTATATGTTCTGCTGCTCTCATAAATGATGCTTTGTAGCATTGATTCTGTCAACACTGTTCCTAATCCTGACATTTTCCATTTAGTAAATTAAAGAGAGTTTAAAATTTTTAGCTTTGACCTTGACATAATGAGCTGATGGATCACAGCAAGGAAATTGAGATAGTATGATCGTATTTGTTTCAATATTTCCTCCTGGTGCTATCAAAACTGCAGATTAAATCATAGTTTTTATCAGAGGTGCCTGGAAAACGGATATTCATTTCTGTAGTGGGGGGGGAAAAATCCCACATACAAATGTTTCCTCTTATATTGGGACAGAAGTCCAAATACAAAATAATTCAGGAAGAGTTTCCAGAAGAAAATGCGTTTGGGGACAACAACTGGGTGCATTTTTTTTTCAGCTTGCCCAATTTAGCTACCTCCCAGCAATCTAAATGAATACCCAATTTAAGATCCAGAGAATTTCCTTTGGTGTTATGAAAAAAGCAAGCTGTTATGCTGTCTCCTGGATATGCAAGAGCCTGGTACTTTTAATACTTAGAACTTGTTTCCTACTATTGCTAAGCCAAGTCTCGTATTGGCTTTGATGTGTTAGAGCAAGTCTTGTGTTGCCAGCAATCATTGTGATCCAGGGCAAGTCACTAGAGTGCTTATGCAGATAACACTTCTCATCAAAAAATAATAATCCGGTTAGGAAGAATTTGGAATAAAATGTTGAGGTATTAAAATTCATACAGTACTAAGAATTGTCTACTCCGTGTGATTCAGGGGCCAATCAAGCCCGATGATAGTCAAAAGGCAGAGGCAAAACAGTTTCTCTTCTCTCCTTTAATCCCTCTCTTACTAGTAAAAACATCATAAAAAGAGTACTGACATATAAAAACTTTAAATGAAATCATAAAATGCACAGATGTGATACAGACACTTGTTTCTGCCTTCTACTAGTTAAAACAAATGTCATTGCTTGTATTGTAAGACCTGTGATCAATCAGATCAACTTGGCTGACAGCAGTACTTCATAAAACAGAATCAATTGGCTACGTTATCTATGCCTTTTTTTTGGATAACTTCAATAGTAGAAGGCCTGAGAACCGAGAATGGGAAACAAGTTTCTTAACATGCTTATCATATTGCTACACATTCTCCTCTTGTTCTGTCTTGAATCCCTCCTTT
Source organism: Ardeotis arabs (assembly GCA_011801015.1). Lineage (NCBI taxonomy): Eukaryota > Metazoa > Chordata > Aves > Otidiformes > Otididae > Ardeotis > Ardeotis arabs. The sequence goes on from JAAGAY010007662.1 coordinate 28,136, forward strand.
TTCTTCGGAGATCATCTCAGAAGGGGTTTACGTACTGAAATTTAGGCTTCTGTTATTTTTTAACATCTATCATACTGCCTTCACACATTATACACATGGAGAACAGTCATGGCCAACACCTAGGCAGAACAAACAGGCAGCCAGTCTGTCTCAATCATCCAGGTTTAAAAGAAGGTAAAGAATCTAAACTGTGTCTAGGGTAGCATCCTTTCTAACAGTATGGCAAGCAGTTAGTAACTGACAGTATAATTTATTCTTCCAAGGCAACATCAGGAACCATAGCAATGGCCAATGATAAACCACCATCCTGTGGGATCTGTACTGCATCTGGTAGCTTACATATAAATTGGTCATGAGCCACGCTTCATCAGAGTAACTTGAAAAAGGTTTTGCAGAGATGTTGAATGACTCATATTTCATCTATTAAAAGGCCTTCCCAAATCACTGTGGCCAAGCTGCCATGAATATCTACTCCCAGTGGATTTCTGCAGGAAAGAGAAAGGGAATGCTGAAGGCAAAAATAACTGAATGACAGGGGATAGAGTGGGGCAAGACAGGGCAAGAGCTGAGCAAGGGGCAGATGGAAAAAAAAGAGGAGGTACTACTAAAAGGCTAAAAGGTAGGAAGGTGCCAGGAAAAGTGGAGGTTCACAGAGGCAGGTGGCTAGTAAGCATCTAACTGGAAATGAGATGGTTGCAAAGGTTTAAAGATTCATACTGTCATTTTAGCCATTTCAAGTTCTTCCATGAGTTTCTCCCACATCAAAATCTAATTTGAAGGATTAAATCTCGGCTTGATACCATAGACCTTTCTTTGCTTTTGTGTAAGACTACTTGTCTCCTTCAAATCATTTTAGATAAGTAGATGTTCACAGATCCTGTATGCACAAACAGAAATACAAGCGACTTCCCCAGCTTAAGTCACGCGTCCTCTCTCAGTCCCTGTCACTGCTCCCTCCAGCACGGCGAATGGAGCGCCCTTCAATTTGGCATGAACCTCAGCACACAGAGCTGAAGGTTGGCAAAGGGTTTGAACTGATGAAAGAGGTATCAGCGTTATAAGTAATGCTCTCCAGAGATGCGTTGCACAAAAATGACCATAACGTTCTGAGAAATAATCTGAGGCTGAGATTGTCTGTAAATTCTTTTCACAGACAAATCTGTAGAACTGAAAAACTGAAACAAGGTAAGGATCTTAGAGTCATTTGTCCACTCTCCCACCTCTTCAGACAAAGCCCAAGGACGTGTCTGAAAAAGGCTGACAGTGCTGGTTTCAATGTTGCTTATCTTCAGCATGATCCATATTGGCAGTTTTAACTTAAATCTACTGCTTTGTCTTCCAAAGAGGGACAAGTGCTTTAAATAAATCTTCTCTTTCTGCGCTCTCTGTTAGCACTTCATTTTCTCTAGAATGAGTGTAGAATCTATCCTGATTTAACAGACATCTGGGAGACAGGAGTAACAACACTGGTCGTGAAATCTTCAGGACTGCTCCAGAATACCTTGTAGCAACTGTCTTGGGTCAGTAGTTTAAACTACATTCAGAACAAAGATAGATTTTTCCACGTTGCATACTAGCCTCTTTGTGTCTTAGTCAAGTCTTATTGGAGTCAAAGAAAATGACCTGGACTGGACCTTTTGCCTGTCAAAGGCGGCTGCTTTCCCACACTTTACAAGCCTCGTATTTCTTTCTGGTTTCTAGATGGCAACCAGTAAGCAAAATTTGAGGAAAAGAATTCAGAACAGGTATGTCTACCTGCATTTTCTCAACCAGCTTGGATAGGAAGAACAGTTGTTTAGGGTCATCATATTCCATTTGTAAAAACATAGTATCCAGTCTAGTGAAAATCCCTGGGAATTATTTATCTTTAAAATATATTCTAAGTAAAATTCCATGTCCCACAAACGAAAAGTGTGTGACTACGTCATGAACATGAGGAAGACAACCACATTGTGTTGTAAACAGCCACGTCAGTGGGAAAAGGCTGTTTGCTTATTTTTATTTTCCCTCTAAAATTGCAACTGTCATGTAAACTCTTTAGTATAAAGATCAGAGCTAGTCACTGAAGTGCTAGTCAGAAATGCCAGGCACTGCACAAATCAGAATTTTAATTGGAGTTTTGAACAGAATGAAGCCTCCACATAGCTCTCAAGCTATTTAAATATGGAAAAAATTAACTGAATGAATGAAAGAAAATAACACAGCTGGTGACTATTTAAAAAGGAAGAGCAAGACTGAGCTTTTGTAAGTTCAAACAGGGATGTTCAGAAATAAGTTCTTATAAACTATGGAAAATCAAATGTTGTACAAATATACGACTGTATCTATTTGTCTCTCTAGATCAAGGCTCTGACAATAATTAATCATAATGAAAATTTCTCCAAGAAATCTCAAAAATACTTAAATGTGAAAAAATCTGCAAATGTTTGGTTAAGTTCATATATATATATTTATACACACACACTTGGAAGTCATTTATTGCAAAGTTCTGTTAGAAGCGTCTCTTCTTTCTTTACCTTATTTGTCTTGACCAAATTATTCTGTAGCATCTGGGAAGACTAATTTAGGCAAAGAAAATTTCCAGCTAAAACCAACATCCAACTTTTTAATAGTTTTTGGACTCTAGCAACATAATAGCTACCCAGTGAGTATACACAGACTGCTCCACCCTCATGCTGGGCTGACTCGCAGCAGCTGTCCAACATAAGTTCTTGAGTAGTTTATTTTGCCATCAGAACATTACAAAATGTAAAGTTTTTCCTCTGCAGGCAAAAGACTTAAGTGGGTCAGGATCAGCATATTAACCTGAGCTCCTTAGCATCCAGCACACTTACAATTCTACCTCCCTGAAGAAATGTTTTCCTTTTTGTACAGAATCCCAGCATTGTTCAGCAGAATTCATCTGGCAGAAATGACGCCTCTAATTTTTAAAAAGAGAGAGAAAAAATAAAAAGGAGGTATAATAAACTCAGGAGCTGTGCAGATGAAAAGCTCCAAGCCTTTCAGGCACTGATAAAACTGAAAGGCCAACTGATAGTTATGCATCTGTCCCTGCAGCCCTACTACCTGTCCTTCCTCCCAGTACTGCCAAGACTACGGATAATGCAGAACCTTTTGTTCTGATAATACACATAATAGTACTCTTTGCTTCTTATTTTCACGGCTTGTACAGGTCTGCTCATGTTGATGTCAGAGTCTCTTCTGCAAGCCAAATAATTTCTTTTCCTGGTAAAACCTCCAGTTCTTGGCTTGGGAATTTTTGATTAAAAGACCTTTTTTTTAAGTTAGATAGGTTTATAAAAGTATTTCAATTTCTCTAATTTTCCTGTACTCCTTACAGATTAGTGTGGGCCCACAAAATCCTTTAGTGGTAAACAATTGGACTAAGTCCACTCTAGATCAGCTGAAAGATGAGGAACAAAGGAGGAGCTAGGCTGCTAAAGCTAAGTCTCTGCTTCTGCCCCAAGACAGAAGTGCAGCCGTTCCCTTTCCTTGCACAGGATCTTGCCAGTTCATTGGCCAGGAAGAAAATCAGGACCACACTTGCTGCCCGTCTGCCAAGGACTGCACTTTCCTTTCCTGTGGCTGGAGGCTGCAGTATGTTAACTCATCTTGAAGATGTTAACTTCTGTCTTTAACAAAGTGGAGGTACTTAGGTGCCTCCCAAACTGAATGGGAGGTCTAGCCAGCCTTCCATTCACCTTCCACAACTAGGAGCACTTAATAAAAGCATGCACGGTTGCTTTTATTAAAACCTGTGCACATTTTTAATTCCACTCTGAATGTATTTATCCTTGCCAGCGTTTTTTAAACCTATTCAGCAGGCAGACTGTTCCAATATACTACAGCTTTAAAAGCCCAGGTTCCCGTTTCAGACTCTCATTCCTACGGTACTGAGTCTAATAATTTCCAGTACCACTGAACAACTTAATAGGCTGCAAAAACTTGATAAGACAATGTAATTGCCAGCTTTTATGTATATTCTTAAAATAGCTATGCTCCTCATAGAGGTTGTACAGGATATAACTGTTAGCAGAAACAATTAAAGAACTGAAACAATAGAAGCGGATTAGAGAATTATAGCATGCAAAAACTATAAAAAATTCCAAATAAAATGTCCTTATTCCTTGTCTTACATAAACAATAAATTTCAGATACTGGAATAAAAACTACTCAAAACCAGAAAATCTTATTCACTATGAATATTGAAGATAATATTTACCAGTGCTACAGGAAAAGTAGGTATAAAGAATCTTCTATCAGTTCAGGTAATTGAAGCTCCTGAAACATATGAACTGTATCTTAAACACTTGAGGTATTCAAGCCAGTGGAAAAATAGCGTCATTTACTTATTCCAAGCATTGGTGTTCAACACATCAGCAGTTAGAAGGTACAATCTTTATTGTAAGTTATTTCCGTTCTCGATGTTAACACTTCGCACAAGACAAGATGCCTCCTGCTTGTGTTAAAGACTCAGCCGTCTAAATCTAGTGCCGTGATTCTGTCTGCAGCAGGTCACACAAACTCGTTATTCCAAGTATACCAGGTATAGCCTCACAGAAAACACATGGTAGCACTCTCGCATTTCTTTTGTATTAGTTATAATATTTGAACAACTTTACAGCTCACTTGTATATACCCTTTGGCAGATGCTCCCCTTTCTTATCCAAAGACAAAAAAAAGATCAGCTCCCTTCAACAATAATACAACTGTGAAAAAAACAAACAGGATTACAGAACACTAGTTTTCTTCTAATCTTGACTACTATCAATAAAGTATATTTTCTTCTATGTATCTCTTGATCACATTTTAATATATGCTGTGTAGCAAAATTGTCATGAAATAATATAGGTTAACTGTTCCATTACGCAGCACATTAAAAAGACAGCAAGGCTTTTTCAGGGCAAATAAAGGGTAAAATAAAGGGATATGTAGCAAGGTGATTTGGAAGACACTAAATTCATCTTATACTCCACACAATCTGCAAGTGAAAGATACTTGACTCAATCTGTCAGACAGGTATCTGATCAACTCAATGGAAATCCTTCTGTAAACTCAAGCTATGATGGATACTATAACGTTACTTGTAGAAATGGCATTCCTTGTACTCACATGCATGGTAATAGGGATGAAATTTGAAGTCTGAATACCTGATCAAGGCAATTCTTTGTTTCATGAAAGGAATCACTCCATTAAGTGTTTAATCAAACAGCACTGTTCTATCAAAGGATAAGACCTCTAAAATAATGATCTTGAGAACTCCCCATGACACAAAATGTCTAGATTAGATGACTAGACAAATTCTGAATATCTGCTCAGTGCAATAAGTCTCAATAAGAAGAAAAATTATCAAAACATTTCTGACTAGTATGCCTGCAGATTTCCTTCAGTATAAATTTATGCTGTTGGGATAATCAACATAAAATATTATGCATGTAAATGCAGCAAAAATAAAGCAACTACTTTATAGTTCTATCTTTGCTCACCTGAAAGGCCAGGTCAACTTTAAATTCTTCTAGTATATTTGATAATTAAATCCTTCATTACCTTACGCCTCCAACTGCTACATTACAGAAAGCAATAAAGTAACCTGATACATTAAGGATGTTAAGCTCTTATTTCAATCACATCCAGAGGTTGCAAAACAGCTGCTGCTTAAAAATCAAGCTGTAGATGGGACAACAATACTGCAGTCAAAGCTAGGGCTCAGCTCTGTCGATGTTCGCTTTTGCTATCAAGTTCAGATGCTGTTGAAATATATTAAAAAGCATCATGAAGAGCAGCAGTCTAGCTGCATGTCTCATTCAAATCCCAAACGGCCTTCCCAGTCCATGCTTTGCTCAGTGCTCCTGCAGTTACTATGGTACTGAATCCTGAGCATTTTCATTTCAAGCTGTCTCAGGTTAGTCCCTCCTGTAGCGACGCTACAAAGTGGGGCAGTGTGACAAGAGGGAGCTTCACCATTTTTCCCCTCTGAATAATGACATTCAGGGGGGAGCGAGGCCGGCCCCGAGCCACCACAGAAGGATGCTGCCCTGCTGTGCTCCTCCGAGCACCGTGGCGGGTGCTGCCTCTTGCAGAGGTGAGAGCCCAACAACCAGCCACTACCGAACACAAAACCACAACAATGAGGTGGCTTCCTCCACTTCAGTCGCAGTCTAGATGTGCTTTGTGCTGGCAAAGCAGACGTTCACTTCACATTTGACAATTCTGCTTTTAGCTGGAAGAGGTTCAAAAGACTGCACACAAGCCGAAAGCAGAGGGAGGAAAAGCAGAAGGGCATTAAAAAAGGTATGGGGATAGAGTTTAAGATAAAGGTTGAGGACATTCTTCCCCCCTATGATTGAGGAGGTATTATTCCCTATTAAGTACATATGTTAAAACGTGCAGCTCATTTGGGAATGAAACCTCACAGAGAACTCAGGCACTTCAGTGAAAAATGCTCACTGAGTCCAAGGCAAGGTTCTGCCTTAGTCATGTCGAACAGTAAGGTTAAAAGCCTAACAGGAATAATGTTTTATCAGATGATGTCAATCCCTTGGCTTAGTTTATATTGGAAATCGGGTGAAGAGGGTTATTCTAGGGAAAATACCACCTTCATGCGATATTAGCAGGTCCTGGAAGCTCGCTGAGACACACAAGAGCACAAGCACCTGCTGTGCTTTTCCTGAAAGCTTGTCATTTGCCACACGGAAAAAGGAGACAGACAGAGGGAGGGGAGGTGTTGAGTCCTAGCGTGGGTAGTTGTATTGCTGACATTTAGCAACAGTAGGCTGACTTTCATTGCTGAAAGTGAGCCAGAAAGGCTCAGAAGAAAGTTTGCGGTATCTGAGAAATACTGCAAAGAGAGAAACTAAAATATTAAGGAGAGCAACATAGTAATTGCTATTTAAATGACAAGCAGATATTGAGTTTGGAACAGGGTAACTATAGGAACTTCTTCCATTTCTAAGAGATGATTGCAAATAAAGGTCATGGCCCACTGCTCAGTACTTTTATGAAAATTTGTAGACCAGATTCTCAGCTTGTGTGCTGACTTGGTCCTAAGTGAACCCATTGTGATTTACAACAGCCAAGAGTGCAGCCTTAGCACATTATTAGATCTACAGAGATAAAAGCTATATGTCACAGTGTTAGAAATAACTAAGTTTATAAAAGTTAAAATTAATGAATAAATCCAATTTCAGAGCAGCTCCTGATTTCTCAAGGGTATTATAGCTACAGTGATTATGATGGCAAATAATGATAAAATGCCAACAAGCACAATAGACATGTCTGAGACTAAAAAGCAAGAATTCTGTAATTTATGTTCCCCTATTCCATTTTGATAGTCTACTCATCTCTAAACAGTGATACACGAAAGTCCTCTCCATCTATGAATATGTGACACAAAATGAGCCAGTATCTTCATGAGCAATTTTTCAGTTCCAGTACTGAAATTTCTATTCCCAGTGCTGGACAATCATGCTTACTACAACTAACCACTTTATTGTCTATCACTTAAAATACAGCCACCGCCATTGTTTAGTTTCAAGGTATAATTTACAAAGATTTGTAATTTGGGTACAATACAAACAAGCAGCACTTTTCTTGATTTGATCTAGGTTGACCTATCATGACAACATTATTTTCTTTGTTTCAGTTATGTGTAGGATGTTTTACTTATTGATCATTGTGGACACTGTTCCTAACATGTAAGCAAAGCTTTCTGAAAAATATTACTGAGGACCTGAATAGGAGAACTTGACAAAACCTGAGATTTTGAAAGCCACATCTTCCTTGGCTGCAAGGATGCCGCTAGATAAAAATCAAAAAGAGAAGAGTGCTTTTTTTTTTTAATCTAGCTGGTGAGAAAACATATGCACATCTGATGATTGTAGACATTTTAACAGTAACATGGGGTTCCACTAAATAAATTTTTAAAATGAGACACAAATAAATCTTTGAATAATTTAAAGAAAGGCACATATAGACTTTAATAAGGTACAGCTCTATTGCCTACAGCCTATGGCTTCACTCCTTCCCCAGATAAATTCTGGGCTCTTTCTTGTCGAATAGTGGCCATTGTGACAAGAACTCTGCATTAATATTCTCACCATAAAGGCACAACTGTTCTACCAGAGAGCTTGCAGCAGAATAACTCTTATCTGCAAATGAGAATATCATTACGGGCTCCAATAAGAAAGAAGTAGTGGAAGGATTTTGAAGAAAGAACGGAAAAACGCTGTAGGAGGATAAACTGTTTACACAGAATTCCATCTAGGAGCACAAAAATATTTTTCTTTTTAAATTACATTCTTTTAAGCCATTGATTTCAGAAAAGAAACAAAGAGGTGCTGAAGGATAAATGATAGTGAGTAAGGAATATAAACAGTATACAAAAGATGCTAAAATCAACAGACTCATCTAAGCCATATTTATTGGCACTAGTTTTTCTTTAAAAAAAAATGTACAATTGCTCTTTTATCATAAGCATTTCACATTAATCCAAGCTGTATCTTGGGAGTTTGTTGTGTATGTGCCAACTTTCATATAAGTGAGACATGGTTATTAGGCTTTTAAATAAAATATGCAAAACTCAGAAGATGGTCAAGATAATTTGTGCATTTTAATCGAATGACTACTGGAAAAAAAGATATTTTTATCATATCACATCTTAATAGAGCCTCTGGATTAAATACTAATTAATTTGCCACCAAAGTTTGCTGTTAATCAATTGCATGTCAGCATACATTCTGAGTGACATTTAAATTATAAAGTGTAGTGGGATTATCTCCAGTCTTGCAAATTACCTCTTTATAAAAGTCAAAGTAAACATCATGTGCTCACTAGAGGTATCACTAGTTTCCTGTTTATTCTCTGTATGGTTCTTTGGATTACAGGCTGTCTCAGTCTATAGATATAACACTTAGATCACTAGAAAAAAGGAGTTGCCACTTTTAAGGCTGACCTTCGAAGATCCAACCTCCAATGACCAACCTCATTAACAATTTTCTCATTAGGTTTATGTGTAGCTGACTGTTTCTGCACAGTAGAGACTAAACCGAGCCTCCCATAGCGGACTGAAAAGGCTGATGACTCCATCATCAGTACACTGGCCTTGACTCAAGCTCTTAGACGTAGTCTGAAAACTACAGGAAATGACAATCCAGCTGGGAGATGTACGAGTAGAAGCTCACTTTTTATCTTACCTCTATATGAAAAATGTCCATCAACTAAAGACAGCAACTGAAGAAAAATAAATAAAAACAGATGGACTAATAGGTGGATGAAACAGTTAAAAGAAATAATTGATGTAGTATCTGTAACAGTACCACAAATAGTTACTGTGGTCTTAGATTAAAAAAAAAGGAATAGAAAATCAATTCATTACATAAGCAAACCATTTTGTTGAAAGATGAATAATTTGGACACGGAACGACAGAATTAGTTTTTAGCCTTCCTCGTGTTTGAACAGTCTATTAGTATAAAAATTATAATCGAAGTGTCAGCTCCTTTATATAACGTAAACTAAGGAAGGAGGCTGTATAAAGGGACTGAATTGTCAGACTGATTAAAAAGCCATTCAGGGAGACTCTGTGTGTATCATATATATATCACCATATATAACAAACACATCCATTAAAGCAGAACTTCAACAGTAGAGATAAAGAAGGTCTTCACAACAAAATTCTAAATTTGTCACAGCATAGAAAAAATAAAATCATAATTTCTACTGAGATGGACAGATTCCAGTGACCTCAAACCTAAAGCAAAAATTTGGAAAAATCTTGAGGGATGCCTCTCGAAACCTTGACAAATCCTTATTTTTTAGCACAATGAGGAAGAAAACAATGACAGAGTATTAGTTCTAAATTATAATTTTGCTCTCAGCCACACTTTCCAATGACCTTGGACTTGACCACTAATCTCCAATCAACAACTAACCCTAGGTATTAGAGGTTCAGGGATTAGTCAAGTACAATCACAAGGAAATCTCTTGAGAAGGAAAAAAAAAAAAAAAAACACACCAACTTCCTGAGCATCCACATATGTAAAACACATTTTTCATTTCTCATTGCAACTGTTAATATGTAAAATTGCACCCACATGGAGCAAAAGTATCAAGTATGGACGAAAGCACGCTGTATGCTGTGTCTTTTCCCTGTTCTTACCTAATTCATGTAAATCCCTACACAACCCTACAGACGTCCAGCCATTTGGAATTGTGTGGAGGGTTCTTGTGCAGTAGACTCACCTTATTTGCTCTCTTTTGGCTCCACCATCCTTGCTCAGCAGAAGTAATTGTCCTTATACATAGGTGGGAGAGTGAGATAGTTACCAAGGAAACGGGTTTAGTTTGACAGAGATTTGGAAACCCAAACCCAGCTGGAGATGGGAAATCTGAGTATCCTCCCCCAGAAAGCATTTGAAAACTAGATGCAATCTAGCAGCAATTAAAACCCAGTTAACTCTTAGCTTTCTTCTCTTTGTGAATCCATCTTTCATTTTATTTACCTGCTTCTTAATAACTCTCGTCTTTGGCTAAGTGGATTTTAAGAGAACAATAACAAACACTCCTGAGAGCCAACATCTAAAAAAGACATACAGATACATCTTTCTATTTAGGAGGACAATGACTCCTTTGTATTCAGGTGAGGAAACTCCAAGTTGTGCCCCTAGGTATACACGTGAGACTCTCACTTGAAATGAAATTCAATCAACAGAACCAAGACCAGAATTTCTCCTAAGGCTGGAACTCAGTCCGCAGTTCAGTACAGTACAGATGTGCCATTGATTACTTGGAGAGGTTCTATAAAAATGATTAAAAGCACCAGGATAGATCCTGAGCTGGTGCAAATCAGTGGCAGTCCCACTGATTTACTCCTAGCCAGAGGAGAGCTAATCTAATTTACACAAGCTAAGGATCTGAGGCCATCACATTTGAAGAAGTCGGTACTGGAAAATGATACAGCACAGAGGAGATATATCAGTAGAATGTAAATATAACAACAAAACAAGGATAGAGAGGAACTCTTTGAGATGGTTCGAGGTGAAAAGTCAAAGAGTAATGGCCATGAGCTAGACAAGAGATGATCCACTGAGAAAGTAAAGATGCATTCTAAAGGATGGATCTAGAAGAGAATCTTTTCCTCGCAGAAAGGACAAATAAATAGTTTCTCCAGATACTTTCCCTAGAGAATTACAACTGAAATCTGAATTTTACATTAACTTGAATTACTCAAGTGGTGTTTCATGTGAGAATTCATTACTACAATTTCACTTTTACAGAGGGACAGCAGAAAAAAAATACAAACCAACGTTTTGCACTTATATGGAAATATACACCAGAAAATTAAGGAATTTTTTTTTAAGGCCAAGAATCTATGATTTTTTAATCATACTGAGATACAAGAAAGACAACTGAAGTTCCCAGAAAAGTCATCGTTGCAAACAGAGAACTAGCACTTTTCATGATATAATAATTTTTTTGCCATATTTCAGGAAAAAAAGAGGTGGTGCAATAAGAGAAAAATAGAGCCATAGCTTTGGCGCAGTGAAACCTTCCCAGCTGAATTAATGAACACCGTTTCTAAAATAATCTTGAGCGTCACAATACTACATTTCAAATAATAGTAGATGAAATCTATAAAGGCTTCTAAGCTAAAACCTTCATGAAAACAAACAATAAATTGGAATCATAGCAAAGCAAATTAAATTTAATTATTTTAACATCTGAATTTGTCTCTAAAAGGAGCTCTGGCTAAACTTTTTCAGATTTTGGTAACATATTATAAAGGTTGTTGAAACTGAAGGTGGTTGTTAGTAACTGCAGTTAACTGATAGATGAACTTTGCATAGTGCCTCCCAGGGATGCCTAAGCCTCGTGCAGAGCAAGCTTGTCCTCACACAGGCCTCACCCACCCTCCCCATTGCAGGAGCAAAAGGGCACAGTCCAGCTTGAGCCTTCTTCCATATGTAGCCCAGTAAGTGAATCATATAGAAACAACATACTTGGTCCTTTTCCTAAATGCTAGAGCAACAGCTGACCTATTCCTCCTCCTAGTTCTGCGTATGACTCACAGAGAGGTCATTGTTCCTGGTTAAAAATATCTTCCTCTTGGAGGTATTTTTTTGACTGAATTGAAAAGTTACAAGGAATTTGGTTTCTGATTGACCCAAAAGGCTCGGTTCCTCTTCCTGAAAACCAGTGAAGAGGTCTAGAGGTACTACAGAAACTCTTCTATGAGATATCAATAGGAAGCTTTCAAGGTATGTCACAAACTAGGACTTGCTAAATATCCAAGGTATCACTTTCATTTTATCTCAAACTAATGAGTGTTTCAGTCTTGTCAGAAAACATGGCTAAATAAGGAGAGTATAATTTGAAGCTGGAATCTGAGCTATAATTTGATACATCAACTGTAAATTTTCTTGTTTTTCCCTAAGCAAGCCAGTTAATACTATTTACAGTAATATCATTGTCTGGCATTGATATACAGTAATATAACACCATGTCATGTAGTTTGACACATTTTAAATTACAATTGAGCAGACAGCTCTTTCCCATACCAACTTCCACTACTGTTAATCAGCCACATATTGTTCCTGAAATTTAATTGTTTTAAAACCATGATGTTAATTCAGAGATTTACAGGTGGAGATTGCCAGCTGGCAAGCACTAGATGAGAAACGACACTGACCTTCAAACATGTGTATCTGCCTCAACCCTCTGAGAGATCACCTTTTTCAAATGAAAAAACAAAAAACCCAGCTCTTTCCTGGGAATAGTCAAGAACCCTGGGAGTTGGTCTTGTTCAGACACCTTCAGGAAAAGATCAAACATACTCTTCATACCTCAAGATGATTCTACTTCAGATTACAAAATAAGACTTCTTTGGTTGGTTCCCAAAGCTAAGCTAAGATGCTTTAGGCTACCCTTTGTCTCAACAAGCTGTGGCATTGCTTCTTTTCTTGACAAATCAGCGGTGTACACCTCCTAGGTACAGCCTCTCTAAACATAGAAAAGGACCACTGCTGACCTAGACAACACGGTTAATGTTGGCCATCTCTTATGTAATGACAGAAAGTTTTGGAATTGGAGAAGGTATCTCATTTCAAATCAGATGCTGGCCATTAAAAGTTTCAAAAACTGGAAGCTCTGAGGTACAGACTTGCCAAGAAGCCATGAAAGCCAACATTTCTTACTTAATTTTGGAGACAGAGACAGGATATTTATTGCTGTTTGATTCTAGTTTTCTGATAGCAACTAGATGTGACTAGCATCCAAGCAAAACAAAGGTATTTTCCTCAAATCAGGTGAAAACTACATGGACTAGCATATCAATATGAATTTCATAAATCCATTAAGAGTTGAAATTATGTACTGCTATAGTCAAATGGGAAAGATCCTTACTGAAATGAATAGAGTAAATTCATTTATTTAGGTTAGACATGTGCCTACATTGCAGTATTAAGTGGGAAATAATTTGTACTCAGGCAGTAGCTTCTAGAATTTACCCACATTCTGGAGTCAGCAACTAGCTTTCAGATTTCTATTCAGTTCTAGTTATTGTACAGTCTTAAGAAAAATATTAATCTTTGGTTTAAATATTTGTTATTATATCATATATCATGTTGGAAGTTTAACATTCTTGAAACACAGAGATGAAATTAGAAACATCTTGAGAAGAGCATTCTTGTTATCAATCATGTCATCTTGAACATGTTTAGAAGCTTGCTGCTGGCGCCAGGAATGGATGTTTTATTCAAAAGAATGTATTTAAAGAAAATGACAGCGCTTTTCAATTCAACTTTTCTAAAACAAGAAATCTTTCAAGTCTTCCAAGCCATGTGGATTTCAACATTCCAGTGATTAAGACTATTTTCAATTATACATGCTTTTTCCATTATTTTTTCATAGCTTTAGGGTAGATTTTCAACACTCTGCATGAAGAATTAGCACACAAATCACTCAGAACTATTAATGGAAATTGCACAGACGGCGGAAGAACTGGTACAGAACAAGAAAAACCAACTCAAACCATCAAAACTTGAGAAAAACCTGTCATGAACTCTGCAGAGTGGATAGATCTGTCTTTCCTGTTTCTCATCTTGCCAAACTGCACACTTCCAACTTCTAGCCCAGGATGTGAAAACGTCAAGCAGCCATAAGAAAATTAGAAGTGGTGAGGATACCTCCGCAATTTCCAGGATTTTCAGAAAGCAATCTTTTGCTCTAGATAAGCACAGAGATGGATGATCCCATGTGGTCTACACATGCTGGAGCTTCTGGGTAAGCAATGGCGGGCTCTCCACTTGGAAGAAGAGACAAATATGATGTTCCCATATTTCTCTGTTGCCACTAGAAAGAACTACAATTCAAGTAGGAGAGAATATCCAACACACTTGTCTGTCTTCATTTGTGTGTTCATTAGAAAAAGAACTGTGATAGTTAAACAATGTTTGTATTCTTTTTTTTTTTTAATCACGGGAACCATTAATGAAATCACAGAAACTCACTTCATTACACTCCTCTATTGCCTCAGCAATCCACTTTTCTCCAATAAATGATCTCTCTAATCTAATTTCATCAATATAACTTCAAAAAAATAACTTAATTAAAACATTCATTAAATCAAACAGATTTCAGTCTAACAGTTGTTAGACTTTAATATTGCGAAGAAAGGTGCCATTTTCTGTTAGGTTTTTATGACATCTGTAGACAGAGAGATCCCAAGAGTAGAAAGGCTTGAGAAGATGACATGGAGAATGGTTAAAAGTAAGCCCAAACTCACTACTGCACTTTCCCCCTCCACCTCATTTATTTTTAAGTGCAACAAATGGTGTTTGATTTTGTTGCACCATTCATTTTCTCATAGCATTGTAAATGGACTTCGAGGAATGCTAACCAAGTTTGTATGAATTCAGAGTCATCAATCATGCAACAAGCATCTAGGCCAGCAATTGCACACCATGATATTTTGAATTACGATACTGCACTGTGAATCTCTCGCTCCCCACATAAACTCTGTACTGTTGTTTGTAATATGCAGTTTCAAAACTAAGCCCAAATAGTTTTGATTTTGCCCTCAAGCATGTGTGTAGTTCTAAAACATACAAGCTGGGTTTTGTGACCAAAATTATTCTCCTTTTGTATATTCTCAGCTACTAAAATACA
The DNA here is from genome assembly GCA_011801015.1 of Ardeotis arabs. Classification (NCBI taxonomy): domain Eukaryota; kingdom Metazoa; phylum Chordata; class Aves; order Otidiformes; family Otididae; genus Ardeotis; species Ardeotis arabs. The sequence continues at coordinate 43,296 of JAAGAY010007662.1, forward strand.
AAGTACAATTGTTTGGTTTAAGCTGAAGAAAGGTATCATTAAGTAACGTACAAAGAGTGTTCACTATACTGTCAGAATTTCCTTGAAAGGAATTCCATCACAGTATGATTTGAACTATCTTGCAAAATAATATTAAAGCACTAAACTATATAAAAGTGTATACAAGTGTATAAAAGTGTACACTTGATAGATAAGTTGGACATCCTGAAAAGTTATTGCCATATTCTCCACTTAGTATCACGATATCTAACTGCAACTTGTAATGTTAACTGTTCTGCTGTTTAGTCATTTTTATGGCTCACTGGAAAAATAAAGCTGTCTGCTGTCATTTCAAATGTTTCTGGGCGGTAGTTTATTACATAGACAAAGACTAAAATATGTAACTTTCATATATACATAATACCATCATTTTTACAACCCAGAGATTGTTAAAGTTAAATTAAGCTTCTTGTACAAGAGCTAGTTGCTGAATCAAACCTAGAACAGTAAAATTGTGAACAAATGGAAAGCTTGCAGCTAGAAGTTATGAATCATACTTTCTTAAAACTGGGTGCATATGTTTCATGACTTACTTCTCTGAAGTTTTCTGTTCTCTGCAATTTTCTTAATTTCTGCAATGTTACTCCTTGGCATGTTTTATTCTTCTGCAACCACAAAAATACAGTATTTAAAACCGGTAAGAAAAGCTGTGTACTTTGCAACCTACCTTTATAGAAAAAAGGTATTTGGAAAACACTGACCTTTGCCTCTTAAAACACATTACTTGGCTGATGCATTGCGATTCCCAGGTTCTGCTGGGAGAAAGCAAGCGTGCTCGCTTGCGCTGAGGTACCCAGCTTCTTAGCCTACCTTCCTGTGGGAAACAGATCCAGAAAGAGTGAGGGAGCAGCAGCAGGGACACATGGAGCCTTAACAGCAATCAAAGCTGGAGGAAAAGCTTGACTTAAATTTAATTATTTCAAGGATGACTCAAGGAAGTGAAGAACAGTTTGCGACTTCACAAAATGAAATTTGTCCTAGAGCTATAAAAGGTAAATTTAAGACAGGTGTCAAAGACATAGTATTCCTTGCCAAGGAGGAAAAGATTTGGTTAACTCAAATCCATACTAGAAAAAAAAACACCCAAAAACAAAACCAAAAACAAACAAAAAACTTCAAAGCAGTCTGTTTTCATACAAGGTGTTTCTAAATAGCTGACCAGTGCCAGTATTTCTTGGCATATAAAGATATTTACATGAATACAAATAATTTATGGCTGTAAGTACAGAAAACTCACTAATGTTAAGTGTTCACCTACCTTGCTACAACTGTAAATGTTTACAAAAACTGGAAAGAAGACATCTGCTAAGCCTAGCACATTGGTAGTTTAATAAAACAGTTTAAAAATGTATACTTACTGGAATTTTTAGTTGATGTTTTTAGCATGATCTTTGCAGGGTTGATTTGTGTTCTTATTTGAGAGTTAGGAGTATACGTATATTGCATGACATAAGGTCTACTACATAAGAAAAATCTTGATAATCACTAAAAAGAATCTAGATAATATCCTAGCACACACATCTGCTCTTTCCCTTGACACCTCTTGGAACAAGGCTGGCAAAGGAGGTGAGTAACTGCAGCCTCCTTGTCTTTGTAACTCTTCTGGAGCATAAGCTATAGTTACACTGCAAGTGAACTCTTATTGCATCATGTAGTCTCAAAATGAACAGTAATCTCTATTTTTACTTAGGAGAAAACAGACTGAGTATCTCATCTGTTCAGCTATATTTTATTCCCAGCTGCTTTTTATGTCCTTGTTTCAGATAAAAAGACACTGGAATCTTTCAAGTGCCTCAGAGAGCCCATTTTGTCAACTCTTCTGAAAAGAAGGCTTTCAAAACCCGTGCACTAAAGGGCTAACCTGCATTATGGAGGACACACAACAGCTCTTAGGTCTATGCACTAGGCTCCACACTGACATCGTTCTTGGAAAAAAATAAATTACAACCATAGCTCATGCCTACAGATCTTTGAGCATATGACAACACGTTAATTAAAACTAAACATACAAGAATAAAAGTTGGGCCAATAAACACATACTGGCTTGAACATATAAGCTGACCTCAAACAAGATGAGTTAACAGTATCTTAGAAGTATACCTAAAGCAAGTTGTCAGCTCTGACAAGACAGCTGGTAATGATCTGTTCTGGCACCGTTTTCTAAAAGCAGTCTAACATGACAGAGGTCTTTGAGAAAGTGCAGATTGCCACCTTCTCAAAATCTTCCTTTAGTATCACAAAAATTTTCAACACAAACGATTTTCAATATCATAATGCTATAATATGCAGCACCAAAAGGGTCTTCCTAATATTGTTATTCTGTACTTTAAAATCAAATGTAAAAGAACAATTTTTTAAAATCTATTCAGATGCTAAATAAGCAGCCACATTTTTAAGTAGTTCAGCTCCCATTCAGCAATGAAGCAAACTGGTTTTGAGCTTCTAGCTCCTGTTCTCAATTGAAGTTTATAAATCTTCATTTATATGCTTAAGCAGGAGCTAAAAATAAAACAGTATCCAGTTATCCAAATATCCAGTTCAAGGACCAACTGCAGGTGCCTGCTCATATACAATACATGACTGAAAATTAATCTCCTTTTTTCACTCTTCCCAATTTCATCCCTCTCTACCATAACACATTCCTCTACCAAATCACCAGCAACTTAGAAGAACTAGCAACCTTTTCTTTATAAGAACAAATCCATAGTAAACACTATTTTACCCTGACCCTGGGGAGCTGGGATTTGCCAGAAAAGGTATGCTGATACGCTGTGCCACACAGCATCATGAGGCACCCACACAATACTGGGAAGCATTTAATATTTTAAGTAATGTTGCAGATCAGCATTAAAAAGGAGGCGCTCTTATTTTGTCAGGGGTTTGCAGGTTTACTGAAAGGCTACCATAAGCATACTGCTTCTAATAAGCAAATGTTTTATCTAGGAGCCCTTAAGCAGAGATGAATGGCATTTCTGAATGGCAATGGGCAGTATTAAAGCAAAGGACACGGGGTAACAATGCAAGTCACCCCAGTGCAGTCTCTGACCCGCCCATTCCTGCACCATTTGGAAATGTTTAATGTATACAGTATGTGCAGACACAATCTCTACAGGCACTTAGAGCGCTGCTTTAAGTAAAAGGTTTCAGACTCAGTAGAATAAACAGGAAATAGAGATTTGACAGTAGGCTTCCTTTTCAAAACACACAGAAATTCAACATAGAGATTAGGAAAAAAAAACCCAGTAAGTAGTGTAGGAACATAAGGGTCAGAGGTGTCACCTTTAGCTGCAGAATTAAAAATAAGTCTCCAAGTAGCTGTATCAGTTAAAAGCCAGCTCCTTTTTTTTTTTCTCTTTTTTTTTTTTTTTTTCCTTTGAACGAATAGAAGAACATTGGCTAAATTGCAGCATGGACACTAACAGATCCAGGATGCACAGAATGTGGTTAATCGTCAGCCTACCACTCAGGAACAAAACCAAGCTTATTAACAATATTGAATACCGTAAGAATATAACAAGAAAAATTGTATTTTTCATATTACTGAAAAACTACTTTCCCTCAATGAAAGCTGATTTATTTAAAAAATCAGAGATGAAGTATATAAAGATTCCCAGAACCTCCCATGTGTAAAAAGACTCATTCAGTAACGTACAATATATTATTTCATTTAGATCTAGAGTATCATAACAGATAGTAGTCAAAAATAAGCACGTTATGATCATTGGCAGCTATTAAATCTATGCTAATAAATGACACTATGAAGTAATACATTATTCCTAACATGGTACAGGTTCATGATGACAATTTATGAGGAAAAAAAATATTGAAAAATCATATTTTCAGGAAAACCAAGAAGGAACAGGATAATGTAACATCTAGGCAAAAGAAATTCCAAGCTCTTTTTAAAATCGGGAAGTTACCATTTGTGCTTACTTCAGAAAGACTCAGGATAAACTACATGGCACTTTTCTTAATATCTTAACCAGCAGCCACCATTCTATATTAATGCGTAGCAACTGCACTGAAAACAAATAAGGCCATTATCTTAAAAATAAACCAGCTATCAATCAGACAAACCCAGGCAGTTAACTTGACTTTCTTTCTTCATTTACTTACCAGTCTTCTTGTCTCCTTTGTGTAATACTAACTGCAGGTCTGCTGACTCACAAATGAGTTCAAGCTGGTCATGCCAGGTGATAGGAGTTTCAGATCTGCTTATTTGGCCTTGGCCCCTATATTCAAGCACTCACCTGGAAGGAGGTAAGCAATTTGTTTAACATGATTCAAGCTTTATCAAACATTTGAGATTTTTCTTCCCTTCCTATAGTAGTTTTCTCAAATAAATATTTATGTTTTTTCTGAACAGCTGAGGGTCAGTGCTTGCAAATATGTGTTTCAAGTGTTCATACAATATTCCTGTATATTTTTGTTATTATTTTTGTGCTTAATCATTTAATGTGAAAGCTGGTTGGGTTTTACTACACATATGTAAATGCTTTGTGGTTTATGGAAGAAGTACACTAAAATGAACAAAACCAACCAGAACTTAGTTACAAAGACCACATGAAGTATGGAAGACGCACCACCTTTTCTGTTGCCAGTCCAGTTCTTGCTGTCCCTCTGCTTCCTCATGCTCAGTGATGCCATGTGGCTGCACATAGGTGTTATGCTTTCAGGACCAGTCAAGATCTGTTGGTCAGACAGAGCTCTGCCAGAAGACTTAGGACGTTAACATGATTGACCATTTCCTACATTATGCAATCAAATCCTACGGGCTGGACAAAAAGATGCAATTTTATTTTGATTTGAAGAGGAACCACTTTTCCAGATTCTGACCACTCTTAGCTGCGGCACACATACAAATAAAACTTGAAGCGAAGGTGCATGATTAATGCAGTGAGTCTCTGGGAACGCAGAGGCACTGATTAGTGCTGTGTGCAGGGCCTCCAAAATGCTTAGGACAGGTCCACAATCAGCTGAGCATATTCCTTTACTAAAATACTACTCACAAGAGTTTAGGAAAGCTGTTGTTACTGCCAGTGCTCGTCATCATGGGACTCATCTAATGACTGCTCAAGTCAATAGAAATACAGGCCAAGGGCAAGGGATGTTGACTTCATTAAAACTCCGGTCAATCTTAACAGATACTCCAAAGATTCCTCTGCAGTCTCTTATAGCCTTTCTTCAAATAGGTATTTAGTCAATAAATTAGGCTGACAACTTGCAATCCTTTAGAACAATTACTTTTTTTTTTCAAACAAATGATATAGCAATTTCTTAAAGGTGATTCATACTTGCTTTTATCTCTGCTACAAGACAAATCATGAATAAAATTGGTTAGTTGGAATAATGGAAGGTTGACATAATTCAATATTTATCTCTCTAAGGAAAACACCTTGTAAAAAATGGTATCCCATGTCTTCCTTTTCCTTCCCATTGGAGCACCTTACCAATGGCTATAATAAATAATCTGGAAATCTAATAAATCCAGACAGCGTGGTGAATGATCATATACATACAATGTATATAAATCCATTGTTTTCTATAGAATGTTACAGGATTAAGTTCAGACCGCATTTTTCCAGGCAAGATATTTCTTGGCATTGTATGAGCATGGATAATACTTTTTAATATAAAAAAACCTTTTCCTTGGTCTACATGCCCACTTATAAATTTGATCTCTTTTATGTTTCTCACAAAAGTGTGCCTCCTTTCAGGGCAGCCTAGCTGAGTTCCAGCTTACAAATGTATTTATTGAAAGAAGTACAGCAATAACAACTGTTCTTTTGTCTCTGTGAGAAAAGGCTGCCTAGAGCCAATTATTGTTTATCATTCCAGATACACATTTTATGATCACTGTGTTAAAAAAAAAAAAAAAAAAGGTTTAAGAATAAGGAGCCAATTTAATATCTTCAAGTCCAATCACATCGGAAAGGATCCCTTACTTGTATTTTATGTTGCTCAGTCTAATTGTCAGGTTTTATTAATTTTGCATGCTAAGCTGGAAACATTACGCACAGGTTTCTCCTTGGGAAAGCAGCAAAGCTAAAAACAGCACAAGCACCAGAGGAAACTGTGTTTGTAATTGCTCTGTTTCTTAGTTGGACTTTGTCAGCTCAACTTGGGTGGTAGAATGATACGGAGAGAAAAAGCTCACTTTGATTTGGAAAAGGTTTTTTGCAGGTGTCAAAACAAAGTCTACTAGGAAACCAAGGGAAAAATTAAATGCTGTGAGCCATTATTGCAGGTGTGCTCCAGTGAAAATTATCGTCCTTCTGTTTTTGTCTTAGTAAATACGTTGTGCAGTTGAGGCCAAATGTTGCTTGGAAGGAATTTAAAATACTATAAGCTTACAGTGAAGCTCAAATTTAAATTTCTTGGTCCAAACACACAGATTAGAAATTATTCAACCTTCTCACTGAAGACAGGAATACAATGCAGGCTGATAATGAACAAGCACTGAGGACTAAACATGCAAAAAGAGGCATTTCTGACACTGCACAGATCTAACTTACAGCATTTAATAACCAGCCACCTCAGAGACTGTCTGCAAGCAATTAGCGTGCATTGACAATACATCTCCCCACGCAGAAGAAACCACTTACACCATGCTCTGAGGGGCACATCAGTGGCTGCACCTGCAGAAGCCGCCTCACAGCAAGCAACCACCAGGCTCACGCTGGCTCCCCAGCCCCAGCACTGCACGGCCACGCAGCTGGACTCTGAAATGGATGGAGGAGACCAGCAGCTTCACGGACGTGGTCTCTCTGCTGCCCAGTTCAAGTCTGGGCTTAGGTTTGGGACACAGTGACTCTTCCACTGTTTTGATCTAGGACCTGTGTTGACTTGAATAAGGAAAACAGCTGCCTGCAGGTTTTTTTCTGGGCATTGGCTGCAAGAGCAATTGCTCCTACTATCCCACAACTAGGCTTTGGATTAGGACAGAGACTGCCTTTGCTGATAGTTCATTCTTGTATGTATACATTTGATGACAACACAGATTTTATCTGTGGAGAAAAAAGATCTTCTGGAACACTTCAAGATCTGTTATCTAGCCTGAAGTAGTATCTCCTGGAATATCCTGGAACTAGGATTAAGAGTCTTTCATGCAATCAGATTCATTTGGATTAAAAAAATTATTAAATGATGAGTGATGAAATTGTTCCTCTGCTCTCTCAGAGCCTGACTTTTTGATAAAATATTCTCATCTAGTAGATCTGCTTTGGGGTTACCAGAGGAGGTAGGTGGATTCTTAACAATCCAGGTGACAGTGCGAGAAGTCCATAAAGAAAATAAGGTAATACCGCTAGTCAACTGGACACCGGGTTACCTGTCTGGGGACAAATAAAACCAATTGAATAACAACTGGAATTATCTTTAGAGAAGAACATCAGCAGAAGTGAGAGACACAGTGCAGAAGGATCAAGGGACATGGCATGAGCATCCTTGGTATGCATAAGTATGGACGTCGATGCTTCTGCATCAGTGATATACTGTAAATGGGGCTGAATGCTAAATGTGGCGCTCTCAACAAAAGGGAGACTTAATCGTTCGTGTGCTCTTGGAAACTATTATTTATCAAGGAAAACCTGGCAGCATCCATGACTTTAATCAGAGAAGTGCCTGAGTCCTTTACAATGTCTAGGGTCTAAGAAGTGCCCTTGGAAACAGGAGGAAAAGATGAACTCTACAAAACAAGGCCGACCAATAAAAATTACTTCTCACAAGGCCAAATCAAAGAACCTGAGCCTATTGACTCTACACTGATGAAAAGGGAAGGGAACGTGTTGGTAGGAGCTGAACATGCCAGTGAAATATTCTTATGGTGAAAAAGTTTCCAGTTTCAAATGTGTACACCCGTAAACCAAAGTCAGTAAGGGTATGTGTATGCTCTCAAAGACAGAAGTCATTGTTTCCTCTAGAGGGTTATACTTTGTTTTTACACATTTATAAAGAGCGATCCAAATGTCATACTATTAAAAATTGTTAATTTCTTTTTTTTTTTTTTCCTATGGTGGAAGGCTGGCTACGCCATACTTATAACATGCTTTGCTTCAGTAAGGCTCAGACATCACAAGAATGATTTTATGCAGAGTTAGCTCCATAACATCTAGATGTGGATTATAATTAAAAAATACACACAGGCTTCTGTGTGTGAAAAATAGAAGAAAGATATACTGAATACACTGAGCAATCATTGCCAACAAAGATTAAATACAAATACACTTCAATAAAATGAAGCATGAGACCTGAATCCACAGGTTCAGAGTTGAATTAAGTTTTAAGTTAGGGTTGTCTTTCTGTGTTTGCTTAGCTCAAGATATTTAATTCAGTGGAGCACACATTGACTCTCCAGAGGTACTCATAACAGCAAATTACTTTAGTTGTCTATAATGCTGAAACTGGAGGAGTTGATATATCACAGGTGTCCCTAAACTCCCTTCCCTAAAGTACACAAAAACTGGAAATCCAGTCAGCTTCCTTATCTGTACCACAGCCATTGTACTAGCCCAATTCCATTAAGTCTAAACTGTCTACACTTTAATTTAAATGTCTAAAGTTAAATTCAAAGTACCTTTTATGACCTTATTTATAATAAGAATAAAAGAAAATGGTCAGGAAAAAAAACCCGCCATTATTTCTGCAACCCACCCTTTCCTTAAACTAGAAAGAAAATCAGAACAATCAAAGCACATTAAACAAGTTCATGTCTTTTCTGAATCAGAAAACACATCCCAGTGACCAACAGCCTATATACTAAACAAATGCAAAACCCTACAACAGCATTTGAAAGGCATGGCGTAATTTCTGCACACTTTGAGTAAAAGTTTTACTTACTTTTGATACAACAGGGCAAAAATCAAGGTAATCCACATCATAGCCAGGGCCATTTACTTCAAAAAGCTACTCACTTGTAATTATATTATTTCCTCATGTTAACTGGCAGTTTTACATCATATTTTCTACATATCCAGTGATCATTAGGACAGAATTACTGCTTTCCTAACAGAGTTATCGTCTATCTGTTGGTGAGTGACATGTAATTCCTAGTTTAGAAAACCCCTGAAATAGTTAATATTGTAGCTGGAAACTCACATGGTACCACCTCAATTTTGCACTATCGTACCCACCATAAGCACGATAGCTTATTATCGTTGTTACATCTTCAAACACTTTCACTGACATATCAGGAGTCAATATTAATAATCCCCGATTACACTGACATTCTGTCATTTCACTACCAAAACTATTTTTCTTGCACCTGTATTAGAAACATGCATTATGCCCCTACATAGAGAGAACTTGAGATGCCGCTCAGTTAGAAAGGATTTTTTTTTGTCATGCAGCTCACCAAAGAAAATGATCTATGACAATCGAACCACAGTTACGACAGGTGGAGAACCTGTGGCATATTAAAAAGTGTAGTTGAAATAGATTTAAAATTTATAGCTTAATTATAAAAACACAATTTAAAGCTCAGGGAAGCAGGTAGGCCCTTGGAAGTGACTTTCAGTTCAACAAAATTTACTGCAATTAAGATTGCAGAAATAAGCTATGAAGAAAGTTCAGTAGTACTTTGAGGTCTACATTTATGTCCACTAGTTTTATGTATATTTTCACTCGTGGCAACTGCCATGAAACTGTAACAGCTCTCTACAGCTTTCTAGGCAGCTGGGCAGCCATCGCCTGTAGATAATGGTAGGAAGATGGTATTCACCAAGGTTCACTGGGACCCCAGTCACACAGTGGAGTCATGGTGCCACGATCCAGTTTTGCCATAGACTCAGAACAAAAAGGCTTAACGCTTATGCTTTAAGTTTTTCATACCAAATTCTCCACTAAACACTACAAAAAAGTCATCATTTATGCAATATTCATGCAAATGCACAGCATAAACATGAAAGCAGCCAACATCACATTGCAAGACCTGGTTCCCACTAGAGCCTATACTGTTACCAGAAAACAGTTCCAAAAATAGAGAAAGCCTTGAATTTTGGGCACCAGCCATGACAGTATATTCCTATCTTCCCATAATGCTCAGGTAAATTAAAACACTGCGTAAAACAGTAGGTTTCAAACACCTTCAGAAACAGAAAGTATTAGAAGTGAAATATCAATATCACTTCCTAAAAAGCAATTGAGTGTCTTGGTTTATGGAGTAGAACCTCATCATTAGAGAATCCTCTTGTCACTGAGCATGGGACTTTATGGAGGTTTAGATGAAATCCAATATAATCTCCATCGTTTTGTTCCTGAAACATCACAGTTTCTACCACCAGCAGCATTTCAGGACACCAGCATTTTGATGAAAGTGCTTATTGAAATGGTTCTTTTTGCTCAGTAGTAAATACGATGGGGAGATGCAGTGTGCAGGAACTAATGTATGTACGTTTTTAGGCCAGGGCTGTACAGAGGACAGCACATTGCTTACAGGGAAGAAGAAAGGGAAAAACAGCTACTTACTATGTTATCTGGTTGTTACTTTTTTGTTAAGTTTTTATTTGGTTGCAATTTCAGAAATATAATTAACAGTCCCCAGGCAAAACTGAAGAGGTGGAATACTAATGGAAATTTTAATCTTCAGCATAAGAAATCAAAAACATTTGAATAGCCTACATACACACATATCCATTATTTAACACTTGAGACCAATTCAGATGTAATATTTTCTTACCACCCAGGTCTCCATTTCTTTCTACAGTAAAATCATTTTAGCAATTCTATTTCTACGCCCACCAGTCCCTCTGAGAGACATTATATTGGTAAGTGTCATGTTTGTAAAGGTAAGAATAGTAATCTTAAACCTCTGGGGTTGGGTTGTGATAAGTATGGGGCAGGTGGGATATTTCTGTATTAAATTTAGTTATTTAGGTTATGGTCCTTACAAGCTAAGAAGAATAATCCTGGAATATTCATACAGAAGTTTGTGCTGCCTCAGAGAGCTATTTTACTTGCCCTCTTTGCTTCCTTCTTTCCAAGGACTGCTCCAAGATTATTATTTGATATTTTCCAGCTATATTTTATCTTGTCTAGCACAGATATTCTGCAAAACCAGTCTTCAATATTCTCTGATTTGATGATTCTGTGAGTGAATTAGTGAGTCACAAGTAAGGATTAGGTTCATGGTACTGTCCCTCATTGGACTCCAGTCATACACCACATTTTGGAGGATACTATGATATCACAAAACAGGTTGTGTATAAGAAGGGAGCTCTCCTCTTTAAATTTCACAGCTCATGATGTGATTTGGGTCTTAGCTATACATATACTAGTATATACACATACATTTGTATATATACCTCATATATTAGCTAGACGTATTTAAACTGATTGCCCAACAAAAATGTAATCAATTACAGCTAGGGTAATGCTCACTTAATAGCTGAGAAAGTACCACTGACCATTCATCCTTCATTTCAAGTTTAAGGGAAGTGTCAAGGCTGACACTGACACCCATCATAGAAGTGAGGGAAGGAGAGGCAGAAAAGATTAAAAAAAAAAAGGGAAAAAAAAAGAAACAGGAAAAATAAAGAACGATAAAAATAGAATAAAGAAAAGAAATGGGAAGTATAACAACTTCGCTGCAGGTGTGAATTGCTGTTCCTTGGTGTTACATCTCAGTAAACAGAATAAATGCTTGGTGGTGTGTGACTGCTTTCCAATCAGCGAGAGCGACGTGCTGTGACTAGTAATGGGTCATCTTTCAGCCTTCTTTTCTATGGGGAAGAAAAACAATGACAGCGATTATGGTAGACCTAAACTGAAAAAAGGATGGCTGATCCATGCATTAAGTCACAAAACTCTCTGATTTCTTAAATTAAAATCATCATTACAGTTTAAACTGGGTTTTACAATCGGTGTGACTTGTTTGTAAAAAAGACTATAGATATTAACTAACCCTTTGCCCACATCCTTCAGAGGTAAAAGCACTATCCTTAGCATTCCCCCAACAGTTTTACTCAAGTTGTCATTTATCTCATAATATAATAAAATTTTAGCAAGAAACAGTGTGTTTCCTGACAAAAACATGCTAAGAATCACAGCTAACAACGTCTGCAGGTGCTCTATACTCTCAGTAACTATGCAGTTTTGCAAAAAAAGGCATTTAAATAGATGAAACTGGCACAAGCATTTACATGCCTTAAAAAAAAATCATAATACGCACTAACAGTATAAACCATCAGCTCCAATAACAAAAATACTGCAGAGGGCCCAATTCCGTGGTCCTTGTCCACCACAGATGAGTTTCACTGTCAGTGTTTTTGATCTATGGTAATGCCAAATTTACATTTCCTAGTGGAAGGCCACTTCTTTTACCATCATTGCCTAAAACAGTTAATGCCAGCTCACATTGCCAAGAGGTGACAAGAATTTATGAAAAGAAGATCAGTTTGTGTATTTGATTCCTGCATGAGCCAGCCCTGAGGATTCAGAAACTTGAACAGGGATCAAAGGAGGTAGATGTAAGTTTTATCTGAATATTGAACAGTTATGAGCTGTGCTAGCACCAGCCATTTCTGATCTGCTCAGAGAGTCCTCACCCCCATTTTTATACTGCTTAAGGTAGCAGTTTAATTTCTTCTCTTACAAAAATAATTTCTAGTTACTGCAGAGCTCTGAATGATATTGAATCAATGTCAAGTGCTCAAGTTCTTTTCCATACATCAGCGTGACAATCTAAAGAAATGGTAATTTTCTTCTTGTGATCTCACCAAGTCCTGATCTTGTTCAAGGGCTACAATATTCAATTTTGTGATTTTACTGTTGAGTTTTAAGTCCTTGCTATAGACAATATAGCATAGCCATTCCCTGAAGCCTGCAGAAAACTTGGCAATCACTAGCCTGCTGGTGTGTTAGGGTACTTCTTATCCTGCTGACCAATATTGTCTCACTATGGCTCTCCACTTACGTTTGCTCACTTTGCTTCTCTATAACTGTAAAGGTAGACAGAGAATTACGTGAAACCAAATGCTATTTTTCCATCATGGCAACTTACTGCCTCAGGTTGCCACCTTCAAGAGAGAAATTGGATGTAAATAATGTCACTTAATGTACCAAATAACATTTATATGCAGTAAAATCCACCCTTCAGATACTAACTGCCTACTCTCTTTTATAGGCTAACACTTAGCAATTAAGCCACTGAACATCTGGGCTTCCGATCGCTCAGTAATCATTTAAATCAAAAAGAGGATCCACTGAATGCCTCTATGGGTCATAGTACGGAAGATAAGCCCAAAGCAAAATATCCGTGGCACGTACAGAAGGGCACATTTTGAAAACAGCTGATGCCTCTTATTCAAAATTTACTAAAGCAGTGTAGGAAGCTGAGCATCCTGGTGATTTATGTGGATAAACAACTTAGGGAGATGCAAAGGTTTGCACATCTTTATTACAATAAAACAACACCTGGTGCCCTTTTGTTACCATCTGCATGTTCAAAATAATTTGGTCAGCATTATTGGCTTGGAAGATAGCCAGGGAGTCAAATTATTCACTAAATGGTGTGTACAAACTGAGGAATTACAAGCAGGTTTTTGAACTATGCTAACAACAAAACTTTACCGCATGTTGCCGTAGCTGACAGCTTAACGGCAGCAGGAACGGAAGGCCTCCATTTATCTATGGAGCTTACTTAATAACTGCTCCTTGACATACCTCACCTACCCAGATTTCCCCCAGGAGGAAGAGGACACTGCAGTCAACACTTGTCCCTTATAACTGTATTACCTGTTTGTAAAGCATGTCTATCCCAATAAGATCTGCATGTCTGCACTTAAGATTCCTAGTCATTTCAGAAAGAAAAAAAAAAAAACCCAAACCTAATTAAAGCAATATTTTTTGATTAAGTTTGCTATAGCCAAAACCTGTTCATAGACCTTTATCATGCGGGCAGATCTATTTGGAAAGGAGGTCAAGGACACGGCAGTACATTCAATGGAGGACAAGCACTGCTCCAAATTCTCATGGAAACTTCTCCAATACTTTTATGTTCTGAGCAAGTTGGCTAGAACTGAGCGAATCAAATAGCACACCAACGAGCTACTCATACTACACAATTTTTCTTCAGAACTTGTGAAAGATCTGCTTCCTTTCTATAAATGCATTTCAGTCACTTTTTTATTCAGGCATTGGTCTGAATCTAATATGGGGGCTCTTTAGCACTTGGAATTCCACCTATTTGGACTGGACAGATGGAATTTAGGTATTTCTGGTCCTTGGCAACTGTCATAAGTTGTGAGCATTCAGAGGTGGAACTTCAGAAACCATCATCCATGGGCAGTGATACCGGTTTTATTAAATGCATGTTTCAGCCATTTACCAGATTTTCATGGAAATCAAGTGCAAAATGGTAGGAAAAGTCCATGAAATGTCATTAAAAATATTTCATTGTATCGATAAATATTTTATCAGTTAGACTGAGGAAAAATCAGGAAATGTACAGAGGTGGAGTGTCCAGTCTGGGATCTGGCATCTGGTTTACCGTGGTTGTATTCTCCCTTTTTCCCTACAAGTTAATTAAGTAGCTGTGGAGCAGCTCTGACCCTTTCATAAGCCAGCCACAGTCAGGCCAGTTTATAGACATTACAGTATCTGTAAAATTGACTTACCTTTTCTTTTCTAAACGCTATTTTTCATTAATTACTGCTCCATCTGCTTCAAAATGCATTGACCTGAAACATAGGATACAAGTTAGTAGCCTAGAAGCAATGTTTCATGTTTGTATAAAAAACAGAGTAGCGAAGCTATTTTAGAGTACAAAAAAAAAAAAAAAAAAAAAAAAAAAAAAAAAAATCATAATTTGTGTTTACTTCAAGTGCTCTTCTAGCAATCACTTCATAATAAGAGGTGCATTTTTGTATTCAAAAACTAGTCCTGTAGTTCAAAACTTAGTGTTGGCTTATCCCCTGAAGTATTTGAACATAAAAGAGATGTAATATGAAAATGGGCCTCTGTGAATAAAATATAACCAATACTAGTTTTGGGGTTTTTTTTGTAATTGCTGAAAATCCTACTGAAAAGGAAAGAATGTTGCAATATCTGCCCCTCATAAAATGAAGTAATTCTAGAAATTTGATGGAATCAGAAATGAGCTTATAATGAATGTTTCCCACAAATATGAGCCTTCCTTTATTAATGCAAAAGGGTTATTTACAGTAAATGTAAATAGTAACAGAAGACAACATAACAACTGAATTCTTGGATATCCTGGGGATAGTTTGCTTACACAGAATTATTTTAATACTCTAACAGGAAGCTAGAAAGGAAGGAAAAAAAAGAGAAATGCCTCTTTATTATTAAAGCATGGCTCCAGTGCCCAGATGGAGGATGTAATTGAGCAAATCCACAGTTAGCATCATTTTAAGTGGGCTTATTTAGACCAGCTGAGGATTGGTACAATAAATAATACATATTAAATACTCGGATGCTGTTGGACTATTCAAATTTCATTGAACTTTTTCTTTAGATTTCTAAAAAAAAACGGCGTGGAAACAAACGAGCCACAGTCTTTGTTGCTGCATAGGAAACTTGTCTCTCTTCCAGTAGCTCCACAGGAAATATATGAAAAAATGCTCAAATCTCTGATCTTCCTTGTTCATTTTCATAAGAACAGACAATGTTGAGGAAACTTGCCCAAGACAGAGTTAGCATTTCCTCTTTTTTTGTTGTTTTGTTTTGTTTTACTCTTTGAAACAAGAGGCAATCTCAGGCAGTGTTCCCTGTCCAACGCTGCTAAATCACACTGCTAAATACGGTTTGTGCAGGTTTACAGCACCGCACTCATCCTGCTGTGCACAGTGCCCATAGGCACTTGCTCTGCTTGGAAATTAAATTCTGTAAACCAGATTAAAGTAAATTCACAAACTGGAATTCACACAACATCAAAGCATATGATTTAGACAACACTAGTCTCCAAACAATTATAAACCCTAATGTGAAATATATATGCTGAGGAAGAATTGTCAAATGCAAGCAGTTTTAAAACTGCTCAGAAAACATTGCCAGATGTACAGGAAACATTCAGTATGTGTAAGCTGGTCGTCTTGGTCCAGAATACAGCCCACAGGGGTTCCTGTGAGGTTAAGTGAAAAGTCTGGGCTCCAGCTTTAGAGTAGTGGAAAAAAAAAAAAAAAAAAAAAAAAAAAAAAAGAGAGAGATCTACACTGAAACAGGAAAAGATGTATTTTTAAGTCTATTTCAACCCCCTCCCCATATTTATTTGTCACATCGCAGTTTTCTGTTCACATCATAGATACTGTTCAAGACATTCAAAGGTATGTTTTTCTTTTTTTAAATTGGCCATGTACTGTGTTTTTTAAAATAATCTTTGGAAAATCAAAGTGGTTTCATGTTTTCATACAAAGGAGAGTAAAATTTGCTGGTTTTTTTTTTTTCCTATGGTCATTGACATCTGAAGGTTAACCTCACCAATTTTGTCACTTGGTTTATTGACAGGTCTGGCACGATAGAATTAAAAGCCTGAGTGATTCACTGATGTTTAACATTATCAAAACCAGTCCTGTATAATAGTAGGGAGCACTTTTTGTTCCCATAACAATGACCATGACAACAGCCTGTAGGATGGAGATGATCTGAGAATACGAATGAAGATTTTAAAAACTATTTTTATGTGAAAAAGCGTGTGTCTGGAAAGCATACAGTATGTTAAATGACATAGCAAGCACTTTGCAAAATGGACTGTACCCAATACTGGCTTCCACCTTACTCTAAAAAACAAATTGGCATTTTCATACTAAAATTGCACCCAATGTTCTAAGCACTGCTAGCACTTCATTGCTATCCATAGGGTTTCTGGCTTCCAGAAGGATTATTTACGGAGATCTTGATAAAACAGGCCCAGGAATCATAAGATAATACCATAGTCACTAGCATATGTTTACCTGTGTGAGTAGAAGATGAAGAT
Organism: Ardeotis arabs; assembly: GCA_011801015.1. NCBI lineage: Eukaryota > Metazoa > Chordata > Aves > Otidiformes > Otididae > Ardeotis > Ardeotis arabs. The sequence continues at coordinate 60,262 of JAAGAY010007662.1, forward strand.
GTGTTTACAGGCTCAAAACCCACGAGCCCCTACCACCTACTTGCAAACAGTAAAACCGTTGTGGATTTTTTCCATTTTAAAATGATAATACAATTCATAAACATATGACTTACATTATAGAACAATGAATCTCTGGTGTCACACTAATTAAAAAGCTAGTATTACATTACTTCCTCAAGGGCTCATTTTATAATTTTTAGGATTATAGCACATTGATTAATTTATACAAGTTTTTAATCCCCTAGTATTTAATGAAGTCTAGGAACTCGGGAACGTGTGTATAATTTAGATTTGTATAATTTTATTACATAGGAGAAAAGTTAAACTGGTCATGTACTACTTCATGTAGAAAAGTGTCTGAGCACACCAGTTCAACCATCAGCCTATTAACCATTTGCAATGAAAACATTTGAGTCTAAATTAATTCTAGGGTTATTAGATTATTTTTCAGCTTGCTAAGGACTCCAACAAGCATCGCTTGTCTTATGTGCTTGTCAACTGCCTTTTAATTAGCTAGTGTGTAACAACTGAGCACAGTGGGAAACTAATATCTGTTCAAGTTATCTTCCATATCATTTAGAGTGCCTTGAAAACGACATTGTCATTATCCTGTACAGTCTCAAATTTACCCATTCTGGCACATCAAGTTAAAATAGCACGCTGCAAATGCAGTTTCATGTCAACTAGACACAACAGGAACTAACAAAATAAATTGTTGAAGACAAAATTTTCTACAAAGAAAAAATTCTGAATTGTGTTTTAGACTGGAGTCCGGTTCATTTTTACAGCCTCAAAAATTCAGTTTGACCACCTAGTTGTCAAAATGTTAGACCCATCCACAAATCATAGGCTCACAAACAAAAGAAATTTGGTTTGTGTCTTCTGTACACAGTGTAAAAATTCTCAAAAGCTACAGTTTCAGGAAACATAATCCTGAATCTAAAACCAAGCCTTATATTTACTTCATGGGGGGAAACAAAACAAGCAAACAAAACAAAAAAAACCCCTAGGCACTGCATCTTGAAGTCATGTTTACCCAGACCTTATAGTAGGTCAGGGACTGACACCAACTCTGGGCATTAATCAAGAGAAATAGGAAATTTCTGGATACTTAGAGCATATTTTCTGGTCAAATGATGGCTACAGAGAAACATTACAGAATCTCCAGCTCTCTACAAAGTGTAGATTCAAAGGAAGGAGACTGATTATTTAAAGCACTGAAATAAGACTATTACAGAGGTGGAGTGGGGCACACAGTTCTATTTATAATGGCACTTCTAGACTCTGAAATCTTTTCACTTGGGATGCTCCAAGTTGTGATAAATAAAGAGGAAGGAAAAGGGGGAAATAAAGGAATAAAAAGGAGTAAACTTGCACAGCTACTATAAGTAGCTCAACTATAAGTTGAGCCGGACCGGTGAATCTTCTTAAAGACAAGATTTATGAATAATCCTTTAATAACATGTTGTACAAAATTTTTCTTGCTTTTGTCATTAGTTGGTTTTACAGACCAGCCTTTTCAATTTTCTTCTTTTCTTTAATTTGGATTTACTAGATTTAGATTATAATAAGGAATTTAAAAAGACACACGAATGTTGGTTAAGTAACAATCAGAATTGATAAGCACGTTGGTCTGCATTCTGAGAATTTGGGATTTGCATTCAGCTTCACATCACTTTTCTATTTAGCAGCATCTCAACACTCCCTTCACATAGATGTAACCAACTAAACATGGCATCTGTCTAGACGGGTATTGACAAAGACATTTTCTGTTGTATTTATGTTTTCCAAACAAGTGAGCTAGCATGATAGAAACCACTACTTAACACCATGCACAGATACAACTTAACAATGTCGTTACTCAGGAGAATACCTACAGTAAGACAGGAACTGCTACTGTGTTGGTAAAGATGGCAAGTTGTCTCTACTATGTGATAAAGGATGTTCCAAAGCCTAATAATTAACTTGAGTTAGCAGACTATTTAAAGAAAATTCCATTTTGTTCCTATTTTAGAAAGATCTAACACTGACAGCAATGCTAAAAATTAGACTTTGGTGCTAAAACGTACTCAGCCATAAAACATTTATCACCTCTTGTGGAGGAAACACCTTTAGATTATTAAATATCTAGGTTTATTTCGATGCATAGTGTAGTGCTAGGCAGAGAGGTAATTACGCAGCAGGGAGAAGTGTCTCTGTGAAGGCAGTAGGAAGAAAAGGCCTTATTTATTTCAACTCCCCACAATTATATTCATTTTCTAAATGTTTTTGAAAATCTTACTGGCCTGTCATGTTTGCACTTCAGATAGCAGAAAATGATTAGGTGTATGAGCAAGAGTCATGTTTTTCTTTGACAGTGAGGTGCATGGTACAGAGACAATGATAATTTGGGGCTCAGTGTCTTGGGGAGCTTTGATACAGCACATGTAACAAGACTTCCCTGTAACAGCTTTTAATTGCTTTTCAGTACTTTTAACTTGCAATATTTTTATAGCTTGAAAACTAAATTATCCAGATATTTTCTCTCGTTTTGCATTTTTGAAATGCAAAATTAAATGCAAAAAAAAAAAATTAAAATAATTATTTGTAAGATGGAATAAGCAGAAATGACACCTGAGCCATACTGTAAAGCCTTTCGTCAGCTACGCACATACTCAGGAAGGAGTCTGTTTCTGTGGTGCAATTTAGCAAATCAAATAGAAGGAGTATCTCCTTGTAGACTGCAGAAGCTCTTTCTAATTCAAAAATTATTCAGAATTACTCTTTAGACTTTCATTGAAAGTTCCACACATTCTTTTGCATTGCTGTTACCACGACACTTTCAGCATCACCATAACTCACTGTTCTCACCAGAGATCTACCCTTTTGCTGCTTCTTACTGTCCAGCCACATCCAGCTCATCCCAAATATGCAGCACGGTATCTGCTGCACATCCTGTCCTAAAATGCTGTGCAACGGTGTGCTTCACGCCACATGTGCAATCAATTGTTGTAGGATCATTTATTGATCTGAGTGGCTCTAAATCCATACTACAGTAACATCAATAACTAACCCCATGTGCATCAGTTTGAACTAGGCAACCATTTCCCTAAGTGTACAGGACATGTCAGTAGCTGACAAATTCTTTGCTTTAGTACGTGTTACTTAGATTATAACACCTATACAAAGGTAAGCGATACTGGCTCTGATGTTCGGCCAAGACTGCCTAGTTACTTCCTGTCATAAGGCTCTGCTTCAGTTGCTTGTAGGTTCCTACACTTTAATTGCTTTGACTGACATTTTCCATTCCAGGCTGATGTCTGCCTCAGGCTTCTTTTTTTTTTTTTTTAAAGTTTCAGCAAAAATTATTCAGCTTTTTTAGAGACTAATTTATGTGGAAAATACATTGTTCTTACCATGGTGAATTTTGCCATTTTACTGGGAAATTCTAGTACTCTCTGTTTTACAATAGTGGTCTGATGTTTTAAATCAAGTAAATGTATAAAGAAGCTGGGAAATTTATCCAAATTTAGACAACTTATAAGTTTGAGGAGAACTACAGATAGCACACTTCAAAAAGAGTGAACTGCTAATGCTGTAAATTGAAGCATTCAGAAGTGAGGAGCGGCAGCACTAAGGAATAAACATCAGCTGTCCCCCGCATGTAGGCATTGTGATCATATATCATACAGCCTTGTAGTTCATAACTGAGAAGCAAAGGTGCCTGAATTAAGGTTGTATATCTCACATTTCCCAAGTTCTAAGGGTTTTGTGTTGGTTGCTTTTTTTTGTGTGAACTACTTCATTCTTTTAAGCACTGGTTGATTTTGGTTTGTAGCTTGCAATAAAACAGAGCTGAATGCAACATCTACTTACTTCAAAATATAAATCTAGGATTCTCTACCTAAACTCTGTTCAAAACACATAAAGGTTTCATGCTAAAAAAAAAATAAAATCTAAAGCAGACACTTGATCAAACAAGCTATTGTTGGGGTGGATTGCCTGGGAGGGCTTATATAGCCAAGTTTAGTAACATCAGGGATCCTGTCTGAAAGATGTGTTCAGCAGGAGGATCTCTAAATGATTTATGAACAGCTGAATCAATAAGCAACCACTGGTGTTGAAACTGTCTTTTTAAGTAAGGTATCCTAGTCTGCTTTTACAGCGTCTGTCTAGAGTCCAAAATAAGGAAGCAGGTTGAAGATTAACATCTCAGCAGGGTCTTGAGGAGCAGGATTTCCTAAGGAAATCTTTCATAGCAATTTAACGGCTATTGCCCCTCAGACAAAGGTTCTGTTAGAAGAAAATTGAAGAAAGTGTCACGATAAAAGCTATGAGATCTCTGCACCACTGGTGATACAGGAATTTCCAGTCTGCAGCTGAGAAGTGCCAGTTATCCTTATATAGATGCAAACAGGAATATTTTCAAGAGGAAAATGCCAACACCTTGAAATGCTTAGATTTTGCATCATGCACCATTTTTTGCTTAGATTCTGAATAAAGATTGTTCAACAAAAAAAAACTCACCAAAAATATTAAAATATCAAGAAAACTTCCTTTCCTGTTTCCCATTTAGAAATGCAACAGCCATTGGCTGTCAACTTCAGGGGCTCTTTGGCTGTCCTTGACTTACAGGAGCAAGCCAAAAGCACTATCCCCAGAGCCAAGGATTACCCACACACACCCAATGGTGCAAGAAGCTCTGAGTAAATTGCTGGAAATCCAAGGCTGTGGGGCTTGTTGCTGAAGAGAAGAAAATCTGACACTCCCAGCTTGAGTTAGGGGTCCAAGGGCTGCAGAGTTCACTGTCACAAAGCAGTAAACTCAACATGAAGACAAGGCTCTTCAGCATGGAAGATTCCTTATGTAAAACTAGGATCAGGCTCCAAGGCTTCTGGGCTACCAACCTTAGGACTAAGAGCCTGGGGCAACCATTATTACAATCTTATCCTTCCGCTGTAAGTTCTGAAAAAGAGGACAGCAATATCTATCAATGCACATTTACATCCAGAACAAGGAGCTGAAGTCAGAAATTCTGAGTCTTGACGTTCTTCTGCTCAGAACACTCATAAAATCTGCTACCAGAACTTGTATCGCTCCACTACCAAGAGTGACAGAATAGCAGCCTTACAGTACTAGCAGATGTGTCATATATTCACGGTTTCAACCAATAAACTGTGACACACATCCTTCTAATCATTTTCTGAGAAAAAAAAACTTGCTGAGTGAAAATTCCTGACCAGCTATAATAATTATGTTCAAAGCCAAGAGAAGTGCCAGGTATCTGAACGGACTTTAAAAGTACCGAACTTCACTATCAACTTCACAGACTAAAGATTTTCTCAGAATTTTTTTTTTTTAAAGGAGGAGATAACACCAGACATCTGGCTGAATTTTAACATTTCTTAGTAGGGACTTGACAAGACAACAGATTCACAGTTAATGAATTCAAAGCTTCATGAATATATAACTGCTCTAGCTTTGCAAGTATGAGCTCTACCTCAAGAGAGCTAAGCTACAGAGTGGTGATGCTTTATTTTGTCAGGAAGGCTACCCAGCTATGTCACCATAAAGAATCAGCTGATTTCCTTTGGGATCGCCACTGGTTCAGAACAGCTCTATCTAGTTAGGATAAAACACAGCAAAAACATAAGCAAGTAACATAAAGCTGATTATCTTCCTTTTCAATGAAGTTTCAGATTCCTCATGACTTATCAGTGATGGATGCAGAGTTTTTAAAAGACCCTATGGCAAGAATAAAAGCTCTCGGAGTGTAAGGAGAAAGGAAAAGCTCATGACAGCTTACAGAGGGAATAAAGCTGGCACAGAAAGAAGGGGTCTCTGACTCTACATTTGAACAAACTATTCCAAATGGCAGATGCATCACTGAAAACAGAGGAGTTTTGTGCTGCCAGCAAGTATTTTTGCTTAAAATGTACTAGAATCTGGAAACAATAGGAAATAAACCAGAAGAGCTCAAAACGTCATGAATAATGTAGGCATATGTTATAATTAGGCTGCATGAATAAAGCAAAAAGCTACCATAAATATTCACTCTGATATTTATAGGCATTTGCTATGGTCACACTGACTCACCTTGCCATGAGCATTCAATGGACTGGCACAAATATTTGTAGAAAGCAATTTAGAGCCATGGAAACAAAACTCCATCTGCCTGGGTATGTTTCCTGAACTGTTCGCAGAGTCAGTCATTGTAAAGAATCACTGCAACGATATACAATACGACACAGACATCTCACTCCTGGTCCTCTGCCACAGACACCACAAGCAGCAAGAGCGCGACCCAACTACGCATTACCACCATTAGCATTTGTGTTCAGGCAAGTGCCAAAGCATTTTGGGACACTGCTATTATGAAATATTCCTAGAAAACTAATTCAAATAAGTGCAGCAAATGAATAGATGCGGTAAATACAGATTTTGATATCTAGCCTTCACAGAAATTACAATAATAATGTTAATCACATGGCACAGTTTAGGACCACCAGATCTAATGGCATTCCTGACATCCCTCTTTTCCCCTTTCAGAACAGGGAAAATGAGGCGGCTAGTACCTGCAATACTGCTTCTATACGTCTTCCCTTTAATCCTCTGTAAAGGACAGATCTTTCACTCTGTACTGTTTATTCTGGAGAGGGTTACACAGGTGTATTGGGTTTGGGTGGCAAGGTTTTGGGAGTGGGGCAGCTACAGCAGTGGCTTCTGTGAGAAGCTGCTGGAAGCTTCCCCCATGTCCAACAGAGCCAATGCCAGCCGGCTCCAAGACAGACTCAGCGCTGGCCAGGGCCGAGCCCATCCGTGACGGCAGTAGCACCTCTGGGACAATGTAGTTAAGAAGGGGAGAAAAAACCCTGCACAACTGTAACCAGAGAGAGGAGTGAGAATATGTGAGAGGAACAGCCCTGCAGACAGCCAGGTCAGTGAAAAAGGAGGAGGAGGAGGTGCTCCAGGTGGTGAGGCTGAGACTTAATGATGGAGCAGGGGAAGAGTGTGAGGAGCCCTCCCCCTGAAGAGGAAGGAGCAACAGAGACAACGTGTGATGAACTGACTGCAATCCCTATTTCCCATCCCCTGTGCTGCTAGATGGGAGGAGGTAGAGAAAACCAGGAGTAAAGTTGAGCTGGGAAGGGAAGGGTGGAGGGAAGGTGTTTTTAAGATTTAGTTTTTATTTCTCATTATCCTATTCTGTTTTGATTGGTAATAAATTAAAATAATTTCCCCAGGTTGAATCTGTTTTGCCTGTGACAGAAACTGCTGAGTGATCTCTCCCTGTCCTTATCTCAGCCCTCAAGCCTTTCATTGTATTTTCTGTTCCCTGTCCAGCTGAGGAGGGGGAGTGATGGAGCGGCTTTGGTGGGCACCTGGCATCCAGACAGGGTCAACCCACCACAACAGGGAGTGAAGGGAGAACCAGATATAGATGCCCTGTCCCAAAATGTTCAAGCTAGCTCTGTATGTACACTTTCCTTCATAATGAAAAAAAATAAAACAGGAGCTGTCAACAAGATTATTTTAGAGGAAATCAGATAGCAATGCATGAGTAATTACCTTGCTAAATCAAGTAATCTCTTTAATCTTAAAAGGAAATTTCAAACCTGCCTTTTAGCAAGCTTTATTTTGGTTTCCATACTCAATTTAGGTGTAAAAAATGTTTGGTTTTATTTTTAAGAAATGCATAGCAGGACTGAACTCTGAAGACTATGCCTTGTTGGGTGTGAAGAAATTATTTAAGAAAAATTACAGTGCTGTCACACTCATACTTCATACTTTAAAATAAATCTTGTCATCTAATTATACAAGAGCTTGAGTTTGTTTAACAAATTTCTCAGAGGTATTTGTGTGGCACTACATTTCCCTTCGCCTTTGATTATAGCCTATCATTTCAGTCTTTACCCTCTATAGCTTTCTATGTTTTATGGTGTTTAACAGGTTGCATTTATCACAACTCTTCAGCTGGGCTAAAGCAGAGAAAATTGTGAAGTCTCAGTACAGTTCTTGGCAATTCACAATTAAAGATTTATTTAAAAACAAAGACACCCCACAAAAAGGGATTTCTGCTCCCAAACTAAGAACTTCAACAGTAAGAAACTGGATCTCTGAAAACAGTTTTGATGTCCCACCCACAGGTCTACTGAGAAAATTAATAGAAAAGCAAAATTCCCCCCCTTGTGTTTTAATTCCCATGCTATATTCTCAAAATGTCAGGGCAAACTTGACTAGAAACAGACAATTCATGATAATTATTTCAAGAAATTATAGTCTCAAAAGAATCTGTCTCTTCCCCTCTTGCTTGTTGTTGAAGTCATATAAGCTGTGAATTGTTCAAGAGTAGTCTTTATTGAGGCAACAAAAAGAAGAGGAGCAAAGAACTGCCATTAGAAAAAAACTAAGTTAAGCATAGCTCCCTAGGAAGCGCTTAACCAGCTTGATGTTACATTATTGAAAGAATTTCATTGACCAAAACATTAAAGACAAATCTAAAAAATACAATAACCAGCCTCCATAGGAAATGTGAAGCACTTCAGAAAGCTGGCAACAGTTTAAGTAACTAGGCTTGATTTTGAGAGATAACATTTCATCTCACAGATGTTATTTACTGTAAGCCAAGAATAATATTTATGTCTTAATCACCTGATCGTTACAATCTAGTTTCTTAGTGACTCATAACTGCAAGTACTTGTGAACATATGATTACACATCCAGAACTGGAAGGCTGTATAAGGCCATCTTAAAACAGGTCAATTAGTGCTTTCCAGTCCATCTATTGCCCTGCTTGCAAGACAAGTATTTTCTAGTTCTCTGACCAATCTAACTTCACATATCTCTTGAGATCAAACTCTCCCCAGCTGGTGGTTCTGGAGATACTGTACCATAGCTTGGTTCATGTGCTCACTAATTAAAGTTACTTTACAAAATGCCTCAGTGTTAAGCTGTGGTTGACATTAACAAGCTGTTAAATTAAATTTTGATGCAGTTTTGAGGCCTCCCCTCAAAACTCAAATGCTAATGTGCCCATTTCATTAAGCAATTAGGACCACTGGAGCTCATATGGAGGGGAATAGTGATTTTAAAAGGGCAATTCTATCTGCTTAATTTTTTTCCTCAGTATTTTCTGACTGCTTCTTTTCTCACCAGTGGAAGAACTGCAGCTGCTTCATGACTTCTTTCAGACAACTATGACACATTCCTATCATTGGAAGTATTCTGCAGGTATCAGAATCATAGAATGGTTAGGGTTGGAAGGGACCTTCAAAGGTCATCTAGTCCAACCCCCTGCAAGGAGCAGGGACATCCCCGACTAGATCAGGTTGCTCAGAGCCTCATCCACCCTTGGTCTTGAACGTTTCCAGGGATGGGGCATCCATCAGAGTCATAATATCATTGCATTCAACAATATCATTGCTGAATTCTGTAGTTTATTTTATCAGGGATAAACTGATTGTAGTTTTCTTGCTATGAGCTGAAGGCTTCCAGTATTGAAATTGAAACCAATAATTGTAAAAGAAGAGAGGATATCACAGTCCCAACTGTTTAGTCTACAGTTTAATATATCCATTAAAATCTGATTTTAATGGATATATTCACTTTTCTATTATACAGGATCCAATTCAAGGTCTTTTAAAACATCACCTTTATGCCAATACTACTTCAGAATCAGAAGTAATCACAAACTTTACTTATCATAGTAATTATTAGAACTAGATTTTAGCAACAAAAAAAAGAGCAAATAAAATCATAAGCCTTACCCTACTACTTCAGGAACTTTGAGCAAAAATAAGAAAAAGAATATGTGTATTTTCAATAATCAATCACTTCTCAGTGAAGAAGAATTTCCACTGAAGTCCATCTCCATCATCTGAAGGAGTAAGAGCCCAGCTAATGACTTTATTCCAGAACAAGAAAGATTTGCCTTTCCACTTTCTGTTCCATGCCCCTCCAAGAGACTTTCTTGTTGTTGTTGGCGGTGATGAAAGAAGCTATTTGCTTGTGACAAGAACAAGAAAATCTTACTGATGAAAAGTGAGGCAGCTTTTTTGTTTGTTTCTCGATTAAATCAATAAAACCCAAAATGTGCCAGTTTCAGTTTCCATTTTGAAACGCATTGGACAGCTGCAGGGCAGAATGTTATTCCTTCATTATTCTCTCTATTAGTCTTCAAATAATGCTATTTGGGATCAATGATCACCTCAGACATGCTAATATAAACACAATTTGTTTCCACAATAATTGGCATGCTGCTATTTAGTGCATTATAAATGGCTGTATAAATTAATCACAGATTCATACACTGGCTATGTGCGCTGCAATTTGTCTTTACAGAGTTACTACCGTCAGATCAAGTTTTTATCTATTCTTAATTTTAAGCATTTAATTACATTAGTATTCACACTATAATATATACAAAGAGGTCTCAATTACCATTGCCCTTCCTGAGATGAATTAATTTCAGTAATAAATCTACTCTCCTCCTGTAGGAAGGAACATCCAAAGAATCACTGTTTAGCTTATGGACTATCCAGTGTTTCCTTCCTGTCTGAATGAAATATCCTCACTGTACTCTTACTGGAGTGCACAAAATGTCCACTTGTCATTGTGCTTTTCATTTGTTTTTGAGTCAGAGGAATGACCCTTCATCTATTAGTTTATTTAAATGTCACTGAACCTTTTGGGGGATTCTGCCCCATAAGTAATGGTACATATCCTGTAAATCAAACCTGTA
>JAAGAY010007663.1:0-19088 GCA_011801015.1 Ardeotis arabs
CCCAGGATGCGGTTGGCCTTCTGGGCTGCAAGGGCACATTGCCGGCTCATGTTGAGCTTCTCGTCCACCAGCACTCCCAAGTCCTTCTCCTCAGGGCTGCTCTCGATCCATTTTCTGCCCAGCCTGTATTTGTGCCTGGGATTGCCACGACCCAGGTGCAGGACCTTGCACTTGGCCTGGTTGAACTGCATGAGGTTGGCACGGGCCCACCTCTCCAGCCTGTCAAGATTGGCACCCTTTACAGATATTTAGCTGAATCTATGTTGAGAGAGGTATTAAACTCCTCAATATACAATAATCCATTTGGTAGCATATTCTAGACTGGTACATGATCAGGCTGGAAAACATCCTTCAGACTCAACATTCTCCTTGGAAACTATTTCATTGCACAACCACACCGTTAAGCAAACTGTTACATGCTCTGATGGAACTTCTCAGGCAATTTTCTCCATTTCCAAGCCAGTGTGATTTTTTTGTTTTATTGGAAAACTCCAGTAGGACTGATATGCTGTCTCTTTTCCGTCCTCTGACATCTGTCAAGAGCTATTCCCATTAATTAAAATTTCTTTTAGGGAGAGCAAATCTAGATCCTGACCATTCCTGCAAGTCAGATCACACTATCAGGGCATGTCGTGCTGTTGAGAACCTTTAGTATCCCAATTCTATCCTGCAGGACTGAGGACAATTAATGTTTATGACAGAGTACTAGGAGCTGTCTGAACCCTGCTTGGTATAAAAGGGATTGTCCATTTTTCGACTCTGCTGACCTTTTTGGATTTTTATTTGTTTATTTGTTTGCTGATGGGTTTTTTTGTCACAGCAATATACTGAGTGCTCAAATGACTGCACTGTGTGACCCATGGGATAACTCGTGTGGCAAATGAGCATGTGGTTTGACAGACTGACTCTCTGAAAATGTTGATGTACGGTTATTTGAAAAGTTCTCTCTCATCTACAGAGAGATGCATGGCTTTAAGATGATCTTTGTGTTAGAGGTATCTGTTAACACATCAGCATATACATACTAGCATTTCAGTGCCTCTTCAAAACAAATCAGTCCTTCTAACACTCTACTTTTGTGCCTGTAGCATTAGTTCTTGCCATACATTAAGGTCACTTTATGTCTTCTCTTGAAGGCCCCTAAAATGACCCGGAAGGGTTTTCCTAATGCACCCGTGTTCCAAGTGGCAAAGAGCTGACGTGGTGTCTCTTCCATTCTCCAGCTGTGGACTTGGGCACATGGCTGGGGGAAAAGCTGTTTGGAAGTGTAGGAGGCCACATACCTGGAAACAGCTGAGTTTGGTGGGGATCTGGCTGGATGAGTTACTGCCATGGGGAGTATGGTTTACCTACAGATCAGCGTCTATGGTTCTCCTTTCCATCCTGCCCTCAGTCTCTTTTTGCATGCAATCAGTGTGATGTAAGCGTCTGAATGACAGGTTATTTTTCACATCACAGTTGCTCCTATCATTTTTGCACGAGTACAGGTTCCTGCAGTGGTAAAGGGACAGGGACAGTGGTGTGTCCACAGCCATGAAGTTAAAAGGAAAAGCTGGGCCTTTCAAATCTGGCTCTAAGTGTCGTGTCATTTCATACAGCTTTTACATAGCTTTGCTTTTATCAGATGAGGTTTTACTTGAGTGGATGAAGCAGTAGATGCTGTCAGTACCCTACCACTGCTGCTGGACCAGCTGCGGGAATTAGGAGCTCCTTGGTGGCCGTGGAGACACCCATTCAGACTGAGCCTGTGTGTATCTGCTGTGTCATGTCACGTGCAGTCTCCATCAGAATTAAATCCTAGTCCAAGTGCCCAATCCCATAACCAGGCACAAGCACAGATAACTTGACATGGTTGAGTAAGTCCCCCAGGAAACAAATATTTGTGGGCTCAGACTCCAAGGTACTGAAGAATATGTTACACAATCCCCATCCCAGCCCTGACTGCTAGCCTCAAGATACATTCTTGTGGGAACCTACTGATACGTATACATATTCTGGTTCTAAACATTCTTGAAAATAAGCTTAGCTATTATTCCTTATCTAACCGCTCTATCTTTATTGTACAAAATCAAGGTGCTTTCCTTATATTGCTGTGTATGGTATGCTAGAGTAAACGGAAGAAAGCCATGATCTACCTTTTCTTTCTTCTTGTGTACTTAGCCTGCTACTGAACTTTGCAAGACCAGCCAGAAGGGACAGTTTTACTTGCAAATCTATTTTTAAAGAGTGACTATTTCAGTTTTATACATCAGGAATATGAATTGGAAGTTCAAATATGCATTTTGGTTTGTTTCAGATGCAGTTTTACTTTCTCTGGAAAGGAAAGATTGAAATCATCTCTACGAAGATCCCAGAGGAGCAAGGGGAGGAAAAGAAAGACAACTGCTTGGGTCACAAATAGCAACTAGAAGAAAGAACAGTGGCAAGAGAATCTACAGATGCTTCTGTAAAGCCAGTGCAGCTCCTGAGATTTAATGCATGGGAATTAATCCAAAACACAAACATGAAGTTCTTCCAAATGCTTTTTATTTGTAACACCAAAATTTTGAAGGTTTCAGTCATAGTGTGCTTTAGTGTGACTGTCAGTAAATCAGGCCATACTTCTCGATGTGCACTTCTTCTGAGTCAGCCTCCAGCTGACCAAAAAGATGTTGGATAAAAGGCAGTGTCCACAAGTAAATGTGATGCAAAGTTGTACTGAATGGTCAAACCCTACACCTATGTTGTAGCTGCCTTACACGACACTTGCAGCGCAGAGTGGTGTAAGCATTCCTCCTCATGTGTGGAAAGCTTTTTGTGGGAAGTACCTGAGATCGCAACTGCTGTCAGAGCTCACCAAAAAGCATCAAACATAGCTATTTTTTGTCAGTAAATGCCATTTTCTCTCATGCTCCAGTCCTGAGGATGCTGTCCTTCTGACTGTTGGCACGCGCGTATGCCGTCCGCTGAGTATTGACTGGGAGGCATGGCACTGTCTATGCAGTTGCCCCGTACTGTCCTGGCTTGGGGCGACCTTGCACACAGCTGGCGCGGCGACATGACAGCTGGATGCCCAGAGACAGATGCCCTGAATATTCAGACATATTTCCTGTACCAGATTGTAAAAGTAGGCGTAAAGCACTCAAAAAACGGACAGACAGTTAAACTGCCCTTTTTGTCAAGTATCTGGGCCAAACTCTCAGTATTTATCCAGAGTTTTAGTATGTGCCCTTCCCCACAGTATCTGTGCATGCAGCTGTATAATGCAAGTAACATCTGTCTTTACAAACCTGTGTGTGCATTATACTCATATCCATTTCAGTGTGTTACATTATTTTATAGAATTGGCCCACTACTGAAAGTAAGACATAATTCAATTCAAATACCTTTTAATATAGTGATTACGGGCTATTGGGAAGTAAAATTTTTTACTTTATTTGAAAAAGTATTCACTGTTCACTTGCAAAATAGATACAATGCCCACTGAGTCTCGAATATGCCATGCCATGCTAAGAGCGTATGAGGATCAAAATTCTTTTCCTTAAACTTTTAATATCCTTATCAAAGTCAGAAATACAGGTTTTAAGTGAGTGTTGGCATATTGTTGTGCATAAATCTTTCAAAAAGCTATCAGAATCTAGGGCTAAAATGTAGATGTCATTTCTACCCAAACCTGCACTGTGGAGGGTACAACCAACTTAAGCTGTTTCTTCCAAAGCCAAATGCTCCTCATTTAAACTAAAGTAGATGCTTCTCTGATTATAAAGACTAGTAATAGCAATACTGATCTATTTCCTTATATTTACATCAGTACTTGTAGTGGATATAATTGAAAAGCTGGCTTAAAGTGGTTAGTGTTACATTTTCATTTGAATTGAGTGAGCAAAAGCCAGTTGTCTAAAAGCCAGAGATGGATCAGTATTACAGATTTTATGCATTGCTTGCAGAACTGCTCAAGAACACTGTGCACTTGAAAAATATTAATGACATAGCCATAAACCAGACGGTAAACACTTCTGGTGCATATGGAATTAGGGGGCTTAACTGCTGTTATCTTCATAATTGCCTAAATTATTAACAGACCAGAGCATAATGGTGTTTATGTTTTTTATAAAATACAGTCCAACATAAAGATTAACACAAAAAATTAAAGCTGCAAAAAAATCTTAGCTCTCTTTTGGGGAATAAGTACTCTTATTGATACTAATTTAATATTGATACAGAAATTAATCAAATAATCTAATGCTGAATTGGACCAATAGATTGCATTTTCACCTTATGAAATTTTTACGTATAATCCAGAAATGTACAGGCCTCTAACTGTAGCCAATGTTGCCAAAAGTTTGATTTCTAAATACATTTTAAAGTTCTGTCTCTATAAAAGTAAGAATATAACACCGGGGGTAGTACAATGTGAATCGAGAAGCGGAATATTAAATTCTGCTGTCTGAAGCATCTGTTTCATTAGTGTTGAGTGCATTACCATTCTTTTGTCTTTTGTCAATATATTAAATGTCTTCCAGAAACTTTTCTTAAAGAAGAATATTAGCAGTTAATTGAACACTTAATTGTTCTTCCACGGCATGTAGACAAAATCAATGTGGCGCTGTAATGCCTGCTCTGAAATACATCAAATATCACAGTGCTTCAGCAGGAGCTCAGATTATCTAAATAAATACACGGGCCTTTGTTTTCTAGCATTTTTTCTTTTTGTACTGTGCAGTTTAAAAATACACTAAAATAAATTTAAATATACACTAAAATGTTAAAGGCATTAAATGAGTCAACAACAGTAGTAATCATCCCAGCAGGATGCTGATACCACATTAGGCAGTTCATAGGAGAAGACAAGACTTGTCATCTGCTCTTGTATGTGGCAAATCCCTTGGTGGCAATGAACGAGATTCTGATGGGCTAGCAGGGAGGGAAATAAGAAAGGGAAAGGCTGCTGGTAAACCATAGCCAAAGCTCACAGGGGAATGACCACCATGCAGGAGAATGCCCACGGTCACCTGGAAGTTCACATGGGACAAATGCAGAAGTTACCCCCAGAGGCTGCTGATGGGCTGCAGTGTTGGCGTTGTGGTGGGAATCTGTGCTTGGATGCTTACTGCCTGGAGACACATGGCTGCCCCCCTGCAAGGCCCAAAATAGCTGCCAAAGCTGATGAATGGACTGCAAACATGCGAAGTACACGTGCTTGCCAGGTATCCTCTCACAGGTCAATGCATCTAGCAGATGTTTGCAGAAAAGAACTCCATTGTTGTCCTCTGCATCATGTAACTTCTGCTGTGAGTTATATCTTTTTAGTTTAGCTTATTGATCTCTTTGACAGAAAAAGATTTAGCTTTAATTTTACCATCAGGAGTCTTTTAAGCTTTGTTCTTCTGGGAGATATTGTTCTCCAAATGTTCCAATCCAACATTCCATCCAAATGTTCCATCCAAGGGGATGGGGATTGTAAATTTGACAATGCCCTCATATACTTCCAATACTTCATTTTGTGGGCACAAAATAATAAAAATAGTCAAACGCATAGTTACAGTAGGAATTCTTTAAATTAGACCCTACCCGAATGTCCTTGATTGTTCAGAGGATTTTTGCTGATGAGGTGTTGTCAGATCTCTTTGGCTGGGCACACAAGGAGAAAGACAAATTCCAGTAGTTCTAGCTCCATGCTCTTCCTCTTGCCTTTGTCTGCACTGCAGCAATGAGCAGAGCCACTAGCAAAGATGGGAGCCCTATTTGTTAGAGCTGGTCTGCGCTGCAAGTCTTGCCAGGAATACTAGGCTTTCTGCTTGGGCTTGTAGACCCACAAACATTTGCATGGTAAAATTTCCTGAGAGAGGCAAGGCATGGGTATTTGTCAAGTGAAAGCCCATTTTCAGCCTTCAGAACTTAGATCAACTGTGAAATAAACTGAAAAATAGGACTGAAAAGAGCATGAGGGCCTGTCCAAGGGCTGTCTGTGGGAAACCCAGGGAGACATTCAGGCTGTTCTCACCCTACTCTAGCCCAGGCAACTGGATCCCGTGTCTCCTAATGTTAGTGGTAAACCCCTTAACTTCAACAAGGGCTGGACTGAGTTTGTGGATAAAGTATGCAGGTCGTTTACCAAAAGGTTAGTTAATCTGCAAAAATGACCTTTTTCCCAAAGGGAAATTTGAGCTCTGAAATTTTAAAAAGAGAACAAGCCCTCTGCACTTTGAAGAATATTCCTTTCACCAATGCTTCTGTGGGAAAACATTTTGAAAAAAAAATATCTTTTTGACTCCATTCCAAACACCAAAGAATTTTTCACTTTTACTTTCTATGAGGGCTTGGCTAAACAGCTAACAAGTGACTTGTTGCACTACCACAGTAATGAAAGGTCTGATGCATTTCTAACAGTTGTAATGAAAACAATGAGAATTCTTGTTTCTCTTGTTCCTATGCAACTTTCAGCATTTCCAAAGGAACCATGAAAGCCTGAATTTGTAAAACCTACTAAGCTTTTATGAACATCTGGAAGAAAAGGAAAAGAGGGAGCAGGTTTTCTGCCTTGTTTCGCAGAAAAAAGCAAGAAAAGAGGTTTAATCAAGAAACAATTAAATTTCTGAAAAGAAGTGACAAGAAAAATGCATTCTCTATCAAGGGGAACTTCTAGACAGAGAGTCTGTCCACTCCTGCAGGGAACAGCCTAGGCTGTCTCCGTAAGCTTGGAGCCTGAGTACCAGCAGGGCCAAAAGTTGGAGGTTGTATCTAACTTTCCTGAGTAAAATTTGAATTACTTATGACAAATAAAAGAAAGCATTACTTTAACATGGGTTATTTTTATTTCCTGGGATTGAGTGCAGTTCATGGCAGACATGTAATGATTTACTTCATCTCAATTTTTCTGCTGGCCTAGGAAGCTGAAAATGTGCCGAGTATCTTCCTCCATCTTGACCAGCCAGTAGCAGAGTTTTAACTCTTGGATATGTATTCCACTACTCTGGTCTCCCAGTATTTCCTGCATGCAGTGGGCTAACTCTTGATTTAATCAACATCTCTTTTGGCTGATGTTCTCATGTTGACTTGACACAGTTGGTCTGGTAGCAACTGGCTAGCAGCCCTATAATTAAGGGCTCTGCTACCTACAGCAATGCAGCTGCCACTGGATGTGTCTCAGGCAAGCACAGACCTGGAAATCCTGTTTAAGGACTCAGCTGCTGAAGCCTGAGGAGTTACACTAACTAATTTATCTCTGGTTAGTTTAGAGCTAGTTTGATGTTAGCTGGAGAATGAGTAGACTGCAGCCACAAAGAGAGCTGACGGTTATATAGGTAGATACAGTGTCAATGAGACAAAAAAAAAGAGCTAGGGTTATTCAAGTGCTGCCTTAAATGTTGTGGTGTGGGAAAACATATCAGGAAGGCCTGATCCAAAACCCTCTGGACTCAGTGATGGTAATTTCATGGCTTTACTGCAACAGATCCTTAGACAGAAGTAATGGCTGGAAAGTGTTTGAGAAATATAAATAATAATAATAATAATAATCATCATCATCGTCGTCCCTTCCTTTTCATAGCAAGCTTCCCCTTATACAATTGTGATTTCAGTGCTGAGTAAAGATACCTGTGATTTTGCATCTCCTGTGCAAATAAATTCATGGGGCATTACTGGAAATGGGCTTTAGACGTGCTCATACAAAGACTAAGCCTGAGCAAAAGCTAGGATTTGTAAAGCAGTTTGAAATGAAAGATATTTGCAAATGCAAATATATATTGTTATGGTAATTTCTTTCCTGATTTTGCTTATTACCTTTTCTCATTAGAAAATTTAACTGTCTTTACAAAATCTATAGGTATTCCATTCCTTAGAATAAGAGAAGACAACATAAAAATAAATGTTGTTTTCCTTCACATACCTGGACATAAATGAAAAGCAACATACTGTTCTGTCCTGTTCCTAATGGGAAGACACTTTAAAATGAATCTGAATATACTTGCCAATTAATGTGCAATTGCTAAGAGTGTAACTGCATTGGGACTTTAATCTTGCAACATTTCTGAGGACGGAATGTTGACATCTCTTTAGAAAGGCATTTTCATGATGTGCCTTTGAAATGACATATGGCCAAGCCTGTACTGCTACGGACACCATCTCACCTGTTACAGTGGCCTGTGCAGCTCCAGACTGTGGGGAAATGTCTCTTTGATAATGAAGGGTAACCAACTTATGTTTCTACGATTGTGTAGAAGATTTACAGATTGTGTTTCCCATGTACCTTTAATACCATCTCCAGTGTAAATACTGGGAAATTACAGTCCACCGGGGATTGAAGTCACAGAGGTAGAAAGAAGTCATCAGCTCTGAAATTTCATTGTAGTGAAGCTGTAAATGCTTGCTGCCTGTTCGCTGTGCCCAAGTTTCGACTGTGCAGCACAGCTTGGCTCCGAGAGCCCCACAGGTGGTCCCTGTGAGAGTGAGCTGGCAGGTCCTGCTCTGCAATCCAGCCTGTACGAGGCTTACAGCTCCATAAAGAACATTTCAGGGGCTTACCCAGTGTGGCTACATGCTTACTCATCACTAGATGTATTTATTTTGTATAGAAAAAGGAAGGAATTAAAATCTAGTTTTCTGACAAAAGAAACATCCTCAGCTAATGGGGAAACCATGAAGACTTGCCACAGGAGAAAATCTTAAGTGTGTATTTAGTGTTTAGCTTTAAGTATGTGTTTTCCTACATTTCCACCTAAAATTATGAAGAAGTTGCTGAGTATGGCTTGGGCCACATTGGAAGGCTGATGGTCTTATCTGGCAAAAAAAAAAAAAAAATTTAGGAGACTCACAGGAAGGGTCTTGCAGTAGCCTGTGCACAACAGAGCTGTTAACTTTGACTGTAAAAACCCATGTGCTGAATGGGCTAAAACAGACCAGCCAGACAAAGCCAGCACAGAGTGAATGTGTGTGTGTGAATATGCATTACATTTTCTGTCCATGTCAGTTCTTTTTTCATGGGGACTCAGTTTTATATTGATTTTTTCCAGCATCTGTTATTTATGTGGCATCACTATCATGTGGTAGTAGTATTATTAATGTGGTACCATTATTATTAATGTGATATCATTATTCTTAGTGTGGATTATTATTATTTATTGTTATTATTACACGGTATTATTCCAACATCTGATATTTAGTGAACCATAGACACATTTGTGGTTTAAGGTGGACACACATGCAGCTAATCCTTCCCAGAAACAGGCTCTAGAGTAAGCTGGATTGCTGGCATGCTCCCTGCAGACCTGCTGCTCTAAGTTTCCTACTCTGAAGCTAGAACAGGGGCCACCATTTGGTCCAGTAAATGAAGATGCTGTTGACCTGATTCCTGATTTTGTTTACATCACATATAGGTTTCTTTTTTACACGTATAAAAGGTAGGATAGAAGAAAGTCTTGTGCCTGTGAGATGGGAAAATGAAGTATCATTACGCTATGAAGCTCAGCTTTGCAGAAAGTGAGCTTCACACAAGTACAAATACATGTTTATCAGATAGACTGTGCATCGACAAGTGCCATTGCCCAATTTACCTTGCTTTGATCGTATGACATCATTTGCCAAGCTTATCTAGTGAGTGAAGCAAGTGGTTGACATAAAGCGTTGCCTGAGCAGAAAATGAACTTTGGTCAAGTGTCAGGGAACACAAGCAAGTTACTGGACATGTTCATACCAGCTTAAAGTAAAATAAATTATCTAGTTTTTATTTCTTCTGTGGGGACCTGACACAGTCCACATGAATTTTCTATGTTCAAAAATTCAAAAAAAGTTGTTGGAAGGAACGGCAGCAGCGTGAATGAAACAGGCCTGTATGGGTTTTTTTTTGAGCAGTCAAAAGTTACAGGTCAGTTTGACTTTGTATCAGCAATAGCACTATCTTACTGCATTTGATTCCATTTGATTTATTTGGCTATGATTTTCTCTTCAGCTATTCTTCCTTGGAAATGGATCCATTTGTAGAAATTAATATATGACTTGGGGGGCCCATTACAACATGGGTTTTTTTGTTTTTTTTTTTAGTTTAGCTTGAATGTGAGTGTTTGCCCTGAGAGATTTAAAAGTCATCAGAAGAGGGCCTGAAAACCACCTGGACTTCTCTGGGGTTGGGGTGATGGCCAGCCAGACCCCTGCAGAGGTTAGAGAGGAACCCCAGCTCCTTACATACCACAGCACTGAGGACTTTGGCTGTCACTGTCCTGACTTTCCCAAGATCATGAGGCTCCTCCATTTGATATCCAGGATACGTGCTGCAAAACCCAGGGATCAAAGTTACGCTGGGCCAACTTTGCTTTCTGCTCACTCTGGGGGTACGTGTCACCCCACCAAAACGTAGATCACACTCAGATTCTCTGTGCATTATAGCTGGAAGTGGGGCCATCCTGGAACAATTTCAGCAGCTTGAAGATTTCTGGGGCAAAAGGGTGCCTTGATTCTGGCCCCTGTCTGTGAAATGGTCTCTACAGGGAGCAAGAATGGCAAGGCAAAGGTGAAGCCAGGGCTCTCTGCATGTGAGATGCCACGCTGCTGCTGTGAGCTGGGTGACACTGCTGAACCAGGGTGGAGCAGCCAGATTACAGTGGAGAGCAGTGCCCAACATGTATTTACATTTTTCATGCCAGATTTCTTACTGCATGGATCATTTTTCAATGATTAGGCCGCATGCTGTTGAAAAAACAAAAGTCCTCATTTTCTCCAGGGCAGCATGCCTATTAACATTAGTACTGCTGTCACAGACTCCTCTTTGGCTTACATGACAAACCCTTCTCTTACATATTCAGAGGATGGAAAGTGTAGTAGATTCAAGAAGACCCCAGCAAAAAAAAACCCTCCTTCCTTGTTCCTCAGTGTGTAGTCAAGAAATTACTGGGACACAGATTTGGGAAGAGAACTCACATTATAGCCACCTGGCTTCTCTGGTGAGTCCACCTCCATTCTTGGCAGTCCAGGTTAGTGCAGTCCCCCCCCCCTTGAAGGGCCCCCCCGAAACACTGCCTTTCACTCTAGCATCAGTCCTATGAACATAAACAGATGATCTGCCTCATTTCATTTAACATCAGGTTTGTGCAAATGGAAACTGATGACTCACAAGGATTGTTCTGGGACTGGCTTGTTAGACTCTGGAGAAAATATCACAATGGCTTTTCCAGAGAGGACAAATGTGTTTCTCTGAATAAACACACTATGCTAATTGGTAAGCTCCCCTGGCATGGCAGGGCTTTATTGCTGTGTCTATGTATCTTGCTGCCTGCCTCTGAACCGTGCTTATTTATGTAAGGGCTACTTGTGCAAATGAAAATGCTGTTGTTCCAAGGGACACATGCCAAGCAGTCAAAAAGTGCATTGAGTTTCTAGGTTTGCACGAAGGGTCCCTGACTCATGAGTAGCACATACAATATGATGGAAAGCAGTGGCAGTCTGGCATCAAAAAGCTTTTGCATAGTTTGGAGTCACAATTACAAGAAACCCCAAAATGATGCACACACAGGTATCTTTGTACTACGAATTTCTAGTGTCAATGGCATAAATAATTAACATTTTAAAAAAAAGGTAAAAAAGACTAGTGCAGCAATGATAAACAGAGCAAAGAGGTGCTCTCAAGTTTCGCGAGGTAACAGAGTGGGAAAGATATGCAATGAAACATCTACAATGCTTGAAAACACCATATGTTGCTTTGCCAAGAACTCTAGGTGTGCCATTTAACTGTGCTGAGCATTAGTCATGAAGCAAGCCACTTTCCTGGGAGTTAATGATTTTGCCTTTAAACAGGCTCCCAAATGCAAGAAACCTTTCCAACTGCAAGTCTGCATTCTTCTAGTGCAGCAGGGGCCATCGTACTTGTTAGGGCTTCTTCTGCGGTATAACTGGTGAAAATAAAGTTTGAAAGCCTAGTTGGGAAGTGATGTCTAATGCATTTTCTGGGATATTACTACCCTGCGAGCTGTTCCAAGGCTTGATGCCTTTTGGAAAAAAGAGACCTGCCCTACTGGGTGATGAGCCCCTCCCAGCCCACTTTCCTACAGCGTGAGGAAGAACACGTCTGGGAATCCAGCTAGGAAGCTTTGCCAGGGCCTTTCACTATGATAGCTTGATTTGCGCTGGCCTTTGCCCCCATTAGGCAGATGTTTTGGCTCCAAATGTGCCAAACTGCATCCAAGGGGATATCCTCCAGTGTCTGTGAAATCCTGACGTGGCTTAAGCGATATGCAGGTGTCAGTGCTGGACTCTTAGTGAAAACATTGACACCAAGCATCAACCATCACTGATGTGAAAAAGGAGGTAAGATATACCTCAGCACTTTAGTGAGATCCTGTGTCACCTGTAATGGCATTTTGCTTTCGCCATTCAATGACCAGTGCAGAGCCTTGGCACCCCGCAGCTCACACGCGTTCCCCTCCCTCTGAAGGAAGCTGGAAATGCAGAGGTGGAGAGAAAGCTTTGTGCATCTGAACTAGCGTTTGGAAGAGAAAACAAAAGTGTTCAGAGAACAGCACAGAATATTCAGTGTGTTGCAAGGATTTGAAAGTAAATAATGAGCTTCTGCTATATTCCGCCTAAAATTCTCATTCAGTTTTGCTCAAACAGGGTTTGTCACATTAATTTAGAGACTGAAGCGAGGCAGTTAAATTAGGAGCTGTGTCTCCTCTTTTTTTTGGCAACAGGAAAAGGAAGGGGCTTGTAGAAGGTGAGGTGCATTCAGTGAAAACAACTGAGTTCTCAGCAATTGCCAGAAAAGTGAAGGAAGTTCCAAATTGTTCAGAAAATGGTAAAGGACTAAACAGGAAATGCCATTATGCCACTGTATGTATATCTATGATGTCTGTGCATCTTGGACACTGCATTTGGTTTGAAACAGCTCAGAAAAAGTCAAAGAATTGAGAAGTTACTGAGAAGAATGGCAAGATTTCTGAAGCTAGAGAACAGCTTTCCTATGATAAAAATTTGAACAATTTAAAAGACTTCAGTCTGGAAAGGAGCAGAACTCAAGGGTCTATAAAATTGTGAGTGACTTGAAGGAGTTAACCCTTCCAACACAAAACCTTGGGGACATTGACTGAAATAAACATAGGTAAGTTCCAGACCAACACAAGGAGGTGGCTCTTCACAACACGCACAATTAACTCTTATCACTCCATGCTGCAAGACATTGTAAATTATAAAAGTTGTTTCAGTTTTCAGAACAGCTCAACAAAGTCACGGGAGAAATCTGTCTAGGTTTACTAAACACAAAGAAACCACTACCTAAAGATGGAAGAACTCTTTGGAAAGTACTCACCAGGCTTTCCTAGGTCTTTCCTAGGTCTTCCCTGCCCTTTCATCCAGACTAAACAAGTCTCCTTACAGAGAGAAATGGTGAAATCTGGTGAAATTTTGTAAGACTATTTAAACCAGCTTTGTTATTATTATTATCAACTAACTTGGAATTAGTCAGTAATGTGTCTATTTTTGGAAAAATATTGATCACTTGTGAAAAACTTTAAAAAGCTAGGCAAATTATTGAGAGATTGAATAACTGCACAAGAGAATGGAAAGAGTAAATTTGTCCATGAAGTGGTTTCTAAGATTAGTAAATCAATCTGCACATGTAAGTGTAGCTTTCAGGATGGAGCTTCTGATTTTTATCACACAGTTATGATTGTGCAAGGGCTTATGGAAACTGGTTTGAAAATGCACTGGACTGGCCTTTAATCCAAAATATGCACGTAGTCTAATTCATTATATTTTGAGTTGTCAGTCAGGTGGATGCCAAAAGCAAAACAAACTGCAGCTTCAGAATGGTGAAGGACAGAGAATATTCACATGCAATTCTTACCTGCTTAGAAAAGCAGGAGAGAGCACTACTGAGAAGCCTGTGCAGATGATGAACTTTCTGCTTTCTGTCCACTTCTGTCTAATCTTGTTTAGAAGTTTCCTGCTTGAGCTTACACCTGCAGTCCTGCTCTTCTCTAAACATTTCTTAGAATTTTTCATTCATATTCCAGATGCTGTAATGGAATAGAAAATGTATGTGTGGCTGAACTGTGGCATGAAATCTCTAGTATCCAAGGAAATCTCTAGTATCCAAGGAAACTAGAGACACACACACAGGCAACTCATCTTGTAAAAAGCTAAACCAAATTATCCGTACCATTTTACTTGTCCAAGGAACTTATTTTCTTACTCAGACAAGGCAGTGTAAGAATATTCAAAATATCAAAATGGAGCCCATACCGCAAAATATAGATCCTCATCTCAAGCACTCGAGCTCTTAACAGGGTTTTCATCTGCAGGTGTAATTTTGGCCCATTAAAATCACAGGGATGACTCACAGGCCCGTTATTTGTCTCCAAAAACTTGGGTCATTTCTCAAGATGAGATGTTAATTGCAAACAGCTTGAGACTGGACATATTTTCTTGCAGGTTGCTAGTTCATGCCTGCCAGTAAGAAGAAGGAAATTGTAATTAGGTGGTTAGGCAAAAAATGAGATGTACTGGAGTGAAAATACCAAAATACTATCCAGTAATCTCAAAAGAACCACAAAAGGAAAATGTCCCATTGTTTTTTCACTAAAGTTTACCTGCTGCCACCCAGAAATGAGAACTGCTGAAGTGCTAGGAGAAATGTTTCTGTTTGCAGCTTTGAATTTCAGCAGGGTGCTCACATTATGAGTGAAAATGGGAAGAAACCTTTAGGCAAATGGTATGGGTAACTGGTTCCTTTTTATCTGTTTTAAGTATCCAAGCAAAGCCTGTGTAATGGTTTTTGTTCTGTTGCTTGCTTTATATATATGTATATAAAGCCAGCATTGTTATCTAGAGTTGCTATTTTGATGAATAACCAAGTGCAGAAAAACCCTAAGGCGTAGTGGAAAGGGGCCAAAATGGGGCCCAGAAGCTGTGTATTAGTCTCCATGGCTTATTTCCAGACTTAGGGAAAAAGGGAAACAAGAAAAAATGTAAAATCTTTATGATAATCAGTGTAAGAGAGAGGTGTATTCCTTGTTTGGTGTGTTGTGCTTTGGTAGTGTCCCACATCATGCACTTGCTGTGCATGTAGGACTGCGTACACGCACCCATGAGCTCTGCAGAGTATCTGAGATTGCCCTAGATGGTTCAAATTTGCCATAGATAGATTTGCAGATCCAGGGAAGAGATGATAGTCTACTGAGAGTCCAGCTTGCCCAAGTACATCGTGGCTTTTTGTGGTGTCACCTGCTGGGTGAGAAGTGGACAGGGCTAGAGCTGCCTAGTTTTGGGTCTAGACAGACCCTGCAAGTTTAAATGCATACATATACTTGTGCATATGCAGATATGTGCATATACTACTCTCAAGCAGAGAGCAGAAGACAAGGCTACGCAGATCTAAATATAAATGTGATATCTATGTAGGCACAAAAATTGCCCTGGCGTCAGCGGGAGGACAGTCAGTACCCCCTGACACTGATGCTGGAGCAGTGTACCTCTGTGCATCCAGACTGCGAGGAGTCGTGCAGACCCCGAGGAAGGCTGCAGCCTTACAGACAAACCATAGCAGGTGACAAAGTGGCAGTCTGACTCTCTGCTTGCAAGCTAAGGCCATTAATTGCTGGACCTCCCCAGTGTGAGGGATACCTGAGCATCTACTGAGGTGTGGGAATTTACGAGGAGATGGAATAAACCTTTGCAATTCTAATGACTTTAAAGTAAATCCCATTATTCTGGGAGGGAGAGATGTCTAACTGAGGATTTTTGCTGATCTAGGCTAGGTTCTACTTTATTTGCAGATGAATAAAACAGAAGTCCCACGCTGCACAGCCAGGACTTCCTTGGTAAGTACTCAGTCCGGTGACCAGCTCCAGCAGCTGTGGTGGACGCTGACACCTAAAAGCTGCACCAAAATGTGAAGTTAAACAAAACCAATTAATAGTTACCCCATGGAATTTGGTTGGTTTAGTCACTGTATGACTTAGAGTCAAAAATGACCTGTTGCAAAGATCCATTTTGACAGCCTGTGCTGGGATCAAGTCTGCTTGCTCCTGGGTGTGTAGCCCTCAGTGACAGAAGCTGCCAAACTCTACTTTTAAAACAATAATACCTGGTATGGTATGGGAATGGTATGACTGAGAAACTCCTGATAATGTTTACTGTATTGCAGAGAAGAGATATTTCTGAGAAGAGCACCAGGTTCACCCAGAGGTGGCCAGCCAGAGTTCCTTTGAGACCAGACCATTCTGGCACTTCTCTCCAGGTGAGTGGTTTCAAGACCTGGGGGATGGCTTTTTGTGTCCCAGTACACTTTGAATAGATATGGCAGGAGGTCTCATTTCTGCAGAAGACAATGTACCTCTTTTCAGAGTGTTTCCAACCATTTCTTGTCATCATTCAGCCCTTTCTCTCACTTCTGCAGCCAGGAGAAAGGACAAATGGCCCTGAATTGAAGATGATCTCAGCTGTGTCATCGTTTTTCCATTTCTATAGTCCACCACATCTGACGGTATAGTCCAAGGTGTGTGGTGAGATCCTGGTATGAAGTGCAGGCCATCAGCCTTTGAAGTACTTGTCTGTCAGCTGTTGACCATAGGAATCCAGAAGAAAACCTGGCAGAAATGCCTCTGAGGATGCCAGCAGGAACTGCAGCACCTTTGCACAGTGAGAAGATACATCATTGGTGCTGCTTCAAGGCACCATTTCTGTTGCAGCAGGAGAGATGAACCCAGGGAGCCAAGACGCCTTCTGCACTGTTCTTCTTGCCACATCTCTCCTCACCTGGTGCCCCAAGAGGTGTAAGCAGAGCCGGAGGCTGCATGTGAACTCAGTTGCCTTGCTTTCCACTCTGACATGAGCATCTTTGCAGGAATTGACCCATCAGCAAAGCTTGAAGGAGACAGAAGAGTGGTAGCAGAGCCTTGTGACAGGTACAAATGAGCACTGCTGATCCCAGATGTTTAAAAATTTCAGGACCCAGCAGAATAGTTTAATTAGCTAGAAAAAAATATCAGGAGATTAAAATAAAGCTTGAGCTCTTTTTAGTTGCTCTTATTTTTTGACCTTTAGAGCAACATTCAAGTTGTGTTTTATAGCTTTTCTTCACATCTGTGACAAGTAAAAATGTACTCTTACTTTATCTTTTTGTTTAAAAAGAAAGAAAACTATACTGTCATTATTTAATCCCTTGCTTTGTCATGAATAAAGTGAGATTCAGGATTGAATACTGAGAGTGAGTAGGAAATGCCCTTCTCACTTGTCATGCCTGCAGGCCATCCTTGCAGCAGAGCACTGTCACCTGTGTGCTGACACTCTCTTTGTAGTTACTCACCTTTCCCTGTAAAAAGCCAAGCACCTGCACAGTGGTCTCATGAACTGAGATGGTGGGCAACCCACGTAATGGAAGAGAAACACTCCCCATCTCGTGTTTCATGATGCAGAGGTTTATTCCTTCTTCTCTCCCACCTCCTCTGTAACTGCTCCTTTCATCATCTGCAGCATCCGAGTGGGCTTTCACAGCTGGAAAGAAGTGTGGGCTGCAGGAAAAAAACACTGTTCTGTCCAAAACGATTTTACTGCTTCTTGCATAAGCAATGCATTGATTTTATTTCAAAGATTTATTTCTAATAAAATGAACGTCAGTAACTGTAAACACTCTGACAAAATGAGACATACTCAGCATCATAGGAGCCAAGCTCAATTAAGCAAGGGGGAAACTATTTTGCTCTTATTTGAGAACAGCAGGAACAGGAGGTGGGGAGCGGTAGCATGCTCCTGTCTGGGGATGAACAGTGCATAGCATGGGGAAGAGAGAAGCTGAAGGACTGGGATCAGGATGTGTGAATTTTCTAAGCTGTGCAGTTATTCGCTGACCTTTTCCACCAAAGCTTCACTGTCATTAACGAACACCCAATTAGGATGTGTAGTGAGGCAAATGTATTCTCAGATTCAGAAAACTATGCTTGCTTATAAGCATCATCACTATGTGCTGCTCAATATATTTAAAGCAATGTTGATTAAAGCCAGCAAAAATAAAGCTACCACACATTCCACTGTGTGATGTTATCTATCCGCAAGTTTGGGAGCCACACAGACATTTTGAACACACCAGAAATTACATATATAGGGAAGTCCTGTAGGATTTCACTAAAATTCTTGTTTTTATAGGCTTTTGAGCCACTCTGTAGAATGTAGTAGGGACCCTCCTCTGCAGAGCAGGGCAGTGGCGGTGGTGCTAACATGACATACCGCAGCTGTCCCAAGGGAGAGAAATGCTGGCTTTACTGGCATTGCAAGCTGGCATGATGGAATCTGCCAGAGATGTTTCTGGACCCCAAAAAATGTGTGTGTCCTCTTCCTGCTTGACAGCACTCTGTGCTGAAAGTTGCAGGGCAGCGATGGTTGCAACCAGAAGTGTCACAGAATGGGGGCTTACAGAGATGCTCAGCCAGAGGCAGGGTTTGGTGCAGATGGGAGCTAGCTAAGCAAGAGGGGCTCCCAAAGCTGCGGTAACATCTGGCATTGTGAGTACAGGAATAGCTATTTTCAGATGATAAGAAAACCTCATCAAGGCAGCTTCAGCAACAGAGGGTCTACAGGATGGAAGAGGTCTCAGTGCTGCTGAGGACCAGGCTGTACCCGCACTGACGGCAGGAGGATGTTGTTGTGGTTTTGTTTAGTGAGGGGGGGCCTAAGGTGGAAGCTTCTGTAGGAAACTGCTAGAAGTTGCTCCCCTTTGTTTAGTGGACTCGGCTGGGCCTAGGGCAGACCTGCTGCTGGCCAAGGCAGAGCCGATTGGTAGCAGAGTGTCCCGTGATAACGCCTCTGCGATAACGTATTTAAGAAGGAGAAAACAAGAAAAAAAAAGAGAAGAGAAGATGTGAAGAAGCTGAGCGGGGGCAGAGGCACGGAGGGGGAGGCGCCGGCCTCACTGGCCTTGCAGGCCTCACCCTCTGGCCTCTCGCCAGGCAGCCGACCGGGCCCAACTCAGCCCGGCCCGGCTGCAAGAAATGGAGAGGAGATGAGATGGATGATGTGAAAAGATCCTGAGAGGCATCTGCCAGCCTGTTGTGAAGAACGAACTTTTCTTTTGATTGAAACAGCTGCAAACACCAAGGTCAGTTCAGAAGGAGAGGGAGGAGTAATGTGGC
>JAAGAY010007664.1:0-19876 GCA_011801015.1 Ardeotis arabs
GCTGCCGGCGCGGGGCCGGGGCTTCCCCGCCGGGGCTCCGGGCACGGCCGCGCTGTGGCCGCGGGGCAGCCGGGGCTCTGCGGGACGCGGGCGGAGGAGGCTCCGTGCGGGCGCTCAATAAAAGCTCTGAACGCTGCCGCGGCGGCCCGGCCCCTCGCTCTGCCTCCGGCCCCCGAACGCGGGGCTGGGGCTGCACCTCCCGGGCCTCACCCGGACCGACCAGCCGGGCCGGGAGCCCCCAGAACGCAGCGCGGGGGCTCTGCTTCCAGCCCCCAAAACGCAGCGCTGGGTCTCTGTTTCGGAGCTCTGAGCCCGGTTTAGAGCTGCCCAGAGCCAGGACTGGGTCCCTGTTCCTGCGCCTCGTGTCAAGCACAAACACACAGCACTGGGTCTCCCCCTGAGAGCCCTGGCTCTGCCCCTGAGCAGGGTTTCGGCCCCAAAATGCAGCCCTGGGTCTCTCTCTGGGAGCTCCAAGTCTGGCCACATGAGCCCGGTTTCCAGCACAAAAACGCAGGAGTTAGCTTCTGGGTGTGAGCTACAACACACAGGACTTGGTCTCTGTTTCTCAGCGCTCAGCCTGGCTGGAAGAGCCTCAGTTGCAACCCCCAAAACGCAAGACTTAGTCTCTCTTCATGAGCCCTGACACTCGGTTAGTGACTCTGGTTTCAAGCCCCAAACACACAGGAGTGAGCCCCCACTCTGAGCCTGGTTTCAAGACTCCAAAACGCAGCACTTGGTCTCTCTCGGTGAGCCCCCCACCTGGCTGAGTGACTCTGGTTTTAAGCCCACAAAATGCAGGACTTGGTCTCTGTTTTTAAGCTCTGCACCTCACTGACTGAGCTTTCTTTCCAACCCCCAAAATGTAGCACTTAGTTTCTGCTTTTGAGCTGCAAAAAGCAGGACTTGGTCTCTGTTTCTCAGGCCTAAACCCTCCAGTTAAGCCTGGTGTCAAGCCCTCAGTGCACAGCACTTGGTCTCTGTTCCCAAGCCGTGCCTGAGCCCCAAACCCTGCTGGGTTCAGTCCCTGCCCATGAGCCCAGTCCTGAGCCTGCAAAACGCAGGACTTGGGCTCTGTTTCAAGCCCCCAAGATGCAGCATTTAGTGTCTGTTTATGAGCCCTAAAACTGGCTCTGTCACCCTGGTCTCAAGCCCCCAAAACGCAGCACTTGGTCTCTCTCTGTGAGCCCCCAAACTGGCCCAATGAGCCTGGTTTGGAGCCCCCAAAACGCAGCACTTAGTCTCTGTTTCTGAGCCTTGTTCTGAGCCACGCCAAAATGCAGGACTTGGTCTCCCTGCGCGAGTCCTAAAACTGGCTTAGTGACCCCCGTTTCAATCCCCAAAACGCAGGACTTGGTTTCTGGTTTTGAGCCGTGGGGTGGTTTAGCCCAAGTCACCGCACAGTTTCTCGCTCACTCTCCCCCTACCCAGTGGGATGGGGGAGAGAAATCGGGAAGAAAGGAGAACTCGTGGCTTGAGATGAAGACAGTTTACTAGAATAGCAAAGGCAAATTACAATAATAACAAAATATCAGGATGTTAAAATGAACAATACATGATTTTTCCCAACCCAGTGTTGAATGACTGATACAGCCTGTCCCGAGCAGGGAACAAAGGAGGAAAAGGGAGCCAGCACGGCACAGGGAGCGATGGCAGCAAACGAGAGAGGCGGGAGAACACGGATGCCCCCACTTCTATACTGAACATAACATTTATGGCATGGAATACCCTCTTTGGCCAGCTGGGGTCAATTATTCTGTCTTTCTCCCAGCTTCCTGCACATTAGCAAGGCTTGGAAAGCAGGACAGTGTCCCTTGTCTCCCTAACAACAACTCATATCATAAGGGTGTTTTATCAACATTCTTCACATATGAAATCCAGAACACATCAGCTACTGAGAGGAAAATTAACTCCACCGCTGCCAAAACCAAGACAAGCTGCAAAACACAGGGCTTGGTCTCTGTCTCTGAGCTCTGAACCTGGCCAGATGAGCCTGGGTTCAAGCCCTGAACACGCAGCACTGAGTCTGTTTCTGAGCACAAACACAGCACTACTGAGCCCCAAAACCGACCGCATGAGCCTGGTTTCCAACCCCTAAAAGCACAGGACTGAGCCTTCCACTTCCCAGCCAAGCCCTGGCCCTGACACAGTGACAGGGGCCGGGTCTGTCCTGAGCCCCAACAGCTGCGTTTGCTGCCCCAAACCCGCAGCGCTGAGGCCCCCAGCCCAACCAGGCCGGGCTCAGGCGCTGTTATAAACCCTAAAACGGCCCAAGGGACCCTGCCTTCAAGCCCCCAAACCATCTGACTGACTTAGTGTCTGTTCCTGAGCTCCCCCCAAAACACAGGGCTTTCAGCCGCCTCCCGAGGCCGCCAAGCGCGGGGCCGGGCTCTGCTTCCCAGCCCTGGACGCGCGGGGCTCGGTCTCTGCCTCTCCCCCGCGGAACGCTCTCTCCCTCCCCAGAAATCCCGGCCCAGCTCTCCCCGCCGGAGCCCGGACACCGCGGGGGCTCCTCTGCGGGTCCGTGCCCGGGTTCGCCCCCACCCCCGGGGTTCCGGCCCCGAGCCCCCGCCCCGGCCAGCTGAGCGCGGCTTCGGGCTGGGCCCCGCCCGGGCTCTGTCTCTGCCCCCCCGGCCCCAGGCGCTCCTGCCCCGGCCCCGTCTCCCCAAGGTTGGAGTCCCCAAACCTCCCCCAGCCCTCCTGCGGTGTCGGGACGGGCCCGGGCGGTGCTTGGGAACGGGCCGGGGAGGCCCCGGGCGGCTCGGGACAGGGCGGGGGGCGCCGGGCTGCGGCCCTCCGGGCTTTATTCGCCGGCGCCCCGACTCCCGCCGGCTCCTCCGCCGCCTGTCCCCGCCCGTGACTCCCGCCCCGGCCTCTCCAGCCGATCCCCGCGCCTCACCTGCAGCTCCCGACCGCGCCAGGCACCTCCACTTGTCCTACGAGGGCCGGAAACGCCGATCCCGCCCGGTAACGGAAGGAGCAGGCGGGACGGCAAAATGGCGGCCGCCCCCGGGGATCCGCACTGCGCAGGCGCCCTGGGGCCCCGCCCCGCCCGGGGACAGGAGGCTCCACGGGGGCGGGGCCTGCGGGCGGGGAGGGGCGTGGCCAGACGCCGCAGGGTCCCAGCGCCCGCCCGCCCTCCGGTGGCCGCGGGGCCGCTGCGGGCGGAGCCCCGGTTGCGGGGGGAGGCAGCGACCCGGCCGCTCGTTCCCGGGCCCGGGCGGCGGCGGGAGCGCCTCAGTGCGGAGGTGTCGTGCACCTGCCCACGGCCCAGCCCCTGGGGGGTTCACCTTCCCTCTGCTTTTTACCTGATTTCCTCCGAAAAACGATGCTTCTGCGGCCACTCGGCCTGTGCCTGCGCGTCCCTGCCTTCCTTTTTTTTAGACATTTTGGTCATTTCTCCGGCGATGAAGTACGGGATAAATGTCGCAAACACTTTAAAACATCCCTTACAACAAAGCAACCCAATTTAAAAAAGAAAAAATTAAAAAAAAAACCAACCAAAAAAATAAAATACAATTAAAAATACCGACAAAATGCCACTACAGCGCGTTAACAGAGAGAAATCTTTTGTGCTTCAGTCAGCAATCAGCCCCGCACCGCGCCCTTCCGTCACAGTCTGACCCGGGTCGCTAAGGACACCGGCGATATTTGGGGTTTTGCCAGTACCCGAGCCCACAGAAGGCCACGGCGATGGGGCTGAGCAGGGTTTTCCCAACGGAAAATCCCGATTATCCTGTCCCGCACGGCCCCAGGGACGGGGACGGTAGAGAAGGAGCACGGTCGCCTTCCCCCACGGTCACCACGAAGCCAAAGACAGAGACTTGCTACCATCACTGTATTTATTTCCCACTCCAGCTCAAGCCACGCCAACTCGACAGACGCATTATTCTCCAAGCAACCAACCAACATTAAGGTTTTGTTTTTTTTTTTTTAAGGCATATAAAACCTTTTTCCCAGCTCCCTGGGGCTGCCGGCAGCCACCACCTCAGCGCATCGTCACCAGCTCTTCGGCAGAGGTGGGGTGAATGGCGACGGTGTTGTCGAAGTCGGCCTTGGTGGCTCCCATTTTGATGGCCACGGCAAAGCCCTGCAGCATCTCGTCGCAGCCCAGCCCTTGCATGTGCAATCCCACCACCTTCAGGGAGGAAGCAAGAGGCCGGATGGGACCCGGCACCGGCGCAATCCGAGCGCGGTGCCGCTGCAGATGGAGCGGGCGAGGACAAGAGGACAAGCGTCCGTGTTCCCCGCCATCCCCTCGGTCCCCTCCACGCACCTTCTCCTCCTTGCCAGCGCACACCAGCTTCATGACGCACTTAACCTTCCTCTGGGTGACGGCGTGGTACAAGGGGGTGAAGGACGTGCTGTAGATCTTCACGTTCTCCCTCCCGTGCACGGCCACGGCTTCGTCTGCAGCCGAAGACGCGGCGCGTTGGCCAAGGGGATGCACCATATCCACATTTGAGCAAGGCCCAGGCCGCTCCCCGGAGGTCGGATCGTCTCCTCAAGCGCCAAAACCAGCAGCTCTGAGGTGCCGCGTCCCCAGCCTTGCACCCCCGCGCCCTGTCTGTCCCCACCTTCGGTCAGGCCCACGGTGCCGATGGGAGGGTGGCTGAAGACGACGGTGGGGATGTCGCGGTAGTCCAGCCGGGATTCCTCCTTGCTCTCGAAGAGCCTGTGCGCCAGCTTTCTGCCGGCCGCGATGGCCACTGCGGGGAGGGATGGGGAGCCTGAGGCGCGGCACGGCGCGGGGACGAGGGGCTGTGGAGGTGGAGCGTGGCCGCGGTACCTGGGGTGAGGAGGGCTCTCCCGCAGACGTCCCCGACGGCGTAGACCCCTTTCCTGGTGGTGTTCTGGTAGTCGTCCACCACCACGTGGCCCTTGGCGTCCACCTGCACGCCCTGCCGTGGGAAACGGTAGCCACCTGGGCACGCGCCCCGGCTGAGATGTGCCGCCAGCGATGCCCACGGGCGACCTGTGCCTGCGGCTGCCGCATTCCCAGCTGGGAGAAACCAGCAGGAACACCATCCCACAGGAAGCTTCAGAGACCCCTGCGACCCCCACAGACCCCCGGGACCCCCAGAGACCTGCGAGCAGACACGCTGCCATCTCACCACTTGATCCAAGCAAAGCTTCTCGGTGTTGGGCTCCCGCCCGATGGCCCACAGCAGGCAGTCCACGTCCCGGATCACTCCCTCCGTCGGTTTGTGGCCGGGCAGCGAGGAGGTCACCGTCACATCCAGAAGCCCGTGGTGGGACTTGGTGACCGTCTTGACCTGCGGGGAGGGAGAAGGTGCCGACGGCTTTGGCCTTGCGACAACCAACGGTGGCCGCACCGCAGGGCCGGGGAAGTTCGGCAAGCGATGCCCAAATCGCCGGGCTTTCCCCCCAGCCCTCCCTCTGGCCCAGGAGGGATGGGACGAAGCCGCTCTGCATGTCCCTTACCTGTGTGTGCTTCCAGACGTCCACCCCGGTGTTCTCCAGCTCCTGGGTGCAGTTTGAGCTGATCATGGAGTCAAAAGTTCTCAGGACCTGGGCAGGGACCCACCAGCCCCGTCAGACGGGGGGCCGCAGGCGAAGGCACCGCCTGGCAGCCCCCTCCACCGGCATTTCCCGCGCCCCATCCAAGCCCAGAGAGGTCTGGGGCGCTTCTGGTCAATGATAAAGTTCTCCTCTGTTTGTTTCTCCTTTAATTTTTTTTTTCAAGTCACGACTTGAAATAAAGCTCAAGGAAACGGGCGCGGCGGCAGAAATGGGGCGCTCAGGTTGGCGCTGCCGAAATCCTCCTGGCAGCACACCTACGCTCTTCTTCTCACCCCGTCTGACCCCTCCAGCCCCTCCTGGCACCCAACAGCCCGAAGCCACCATCCTCTGCATCGCCATTTCCACCTTCCCGAGCCTGCTCCGACCCGGACCCTCCTTTACCAGCTCACAGGAGCTGATGATTGGAAAACCCTGGGATGCAGCTGCCAGGTGGGAAGCGTGGCTGGGGACAGCCAGCGGCATTACCTTGTCGTGGCGGATCAGCAGGGAGGACTTGGAGCCCAGCGTGGAAAGGATCCCCGCGATTTCCACCGCGATGTAGCCGGCGCCGACAATAACGCTGCGCCTGCGGAGAAGGGACGAGACCGTGGGCAGGCGAGCGGAGGTGGCGGCGGTGGTGGCCGGGGTTGGGGTGAGCCCCGTTTTACCTGGGCAGCTCCTCCAGGTCGAAGAAGTCGTCGCTGGTCATTCCCAGGCTGGCACCTGCAAAGCAGAGCCCCTATCGCACCCCTCGCAAGCCCCCGCTTCCCGTCTTCCCATCCCCAAAAACCCGCTTCGCTTTGGCAGACCTCTCTCCGGGGAATTTTGTCAGGCTCACCGGGAATTTTGCTGTCGGGAGGGACGGCCGGGCGCCCGCCGGTGGCGATGAGGATGTGAGGAGCCGTGTACTTTTTCCCATCCACTTCGATGGTGGGCTCGGGATCGGCGGTGAACTTGCCGTAACCCCGGATGATGTCGATGTGAGCCTGAGGGGAATAACAGTTTTGGGATTATCAGCAGGAGGAGGTGCGAGAGCCGGCTAAAGGAGGCAGGACTTGCACAGTTAGAGAAGGGGACACTTGTTAGGGCTGGAAAAACAGCCAAAAATCCCGCAGAGCCTGCTTCCCAGCTCCGCTCACGGGATAAACACGACCTCACCTTCTTTAGGTTGTTCTCATAGATGTCATTCAGGCGCCTCACGTAAGCATCACGCTTCTCTTTAATCGTTCTGGAACGAACCGGGGGCCGATTGTTACCGCCAGCGAATGAACCTACAGAGCTCAGCGAAAAACAATTCAATCCCCTCGGTACGCGGCAGTCACGCCACAAAATAAAATGGCTCCGAGTCATCCAGCCTTCCCCACCGACGCGAGGTTTTTGTGTCTGCTTTCCCTGCATTCCTATTTTCCAGAATCTCTTCCCACGGCTGGTTTGCTGCCCCTCTTTTCCAAACTAGATCCAAAAACCAGCTCAGCA
The DNA here is from genome assembly GCA_011801015.1 of Ardeotis arabs. Lineage (NCBI taxonomy): Eukaryota > Metazoa > Chordata > Aves > Otidiformes > Otididae > Ardeotis > Ardeotis arabs. The sequence continues at coordinate 6,997 of JAAGAY010007664.1, forward strand.
TCCATCCTTGGGAAGCCTCAAATTGGGCAGGGACCCCTTTTGGGGTGGACAACGGTGCTGCCCTGCGGCTGCTCCCTGTGGGATACGCTCCCTGTGGGATACATTTCCAGCTGGCTCTTTCCATGCTTACCTCCAGTTGAACTTTACGCTGGGTGTTTCGAAGCCGTAGTCGGCGTGATCGTGGATAAACTCCGCGTGGACCGCCGCGTTCCACATCACCTGCCACACAAACAACAAATTAGCTCAGGAACACCGGTTTAATTTTGGGAAAAGCTCTGCTATGCTTCCTGATGCCTCACCTCCGCCCGGAGCAGCCCACGGGACACGGGTCGGAGCGCTTCACGGCATCTCACTGGCTCCATACGCTCCGAGCCCCTGCTTCCTCCCCGCACCAGCACCTCCCTACAATTCGGCAACCACCCACACCAGACCCAACCCGCGGCGGAGCTGGCAGCGAAAGCACCCTTACCTTCTTTGGCACGCACCCAACATTGACCTAGAGGGGAAAAAAGAGCAAGTCTCGGCGTTAAGGCTTATTTTTTTCAAAGGTGATGCTCTGCAGAGCATCCCACCTCAGGCCGGTACGGAATCCCAGCTCTCTGCCCAGGGAAAAAAAAAAAAAAAAAAAAAAGCAGTATTTCACGTTTCTGCCAAAAGAGGGCTGTAACCGCCTTGGGGGCCTCAAGGTTTTGTGGTTTGCCCGTGTTCCTTCACTTCCTTGAGGGAGAATACGGAAGGTGCACGGTTTTAAAATACAAGGTGCTTTTTTTTTCCATTGGTAATTTAAGAGAGATTTACGAGGAGGGTGTTTGCCGTCCCTTTCCAGCACTTCTGGTTCTCGTGCGGCAATTTCCAGGGGAACGCACTTAAAGCATAAAACTAGAGCCTGTCCCTGGCTCCTTTGAGAAAAAAAGTTTGGGGAGAGGCGAATCGGACTCGTCCCCCTTCCACCCAGCTCAGCGTGACAAGGCACGAACGCGCGCAACGCCCCGTGACCGGGACGGCGACTCTCGCCCTCCGGCTTCCCGCACGGAGCGAGACCGGCTGCGGAGGAACCGGTGGAGCACGACTCGCCGTTCCTCTCCCGCCGTGGGGGAAAGGGAATCTCCCCACCCGTGGGTGTTCCCCTGGGACTCACGCAGGTGCCACCGAAGCGGAGCGGTTCCACCAAGGCGACGCGGGCGCCCAATTCCGCTGCCCTCCGAGCTCCAGCCAACCCTCCGGACCCGCCGCCCAACACCAGCAGCTCGTAAGCGACCGCCGCCATCTCTCCCGGCTCGGTAAAGGCCCCGCCGCTTCGTTCCGTTCCGCTCCGCCCCGGAGCCGCCTCCCGCCCTTCCCGGTCCGCCCCGTCCAGCACAACATCACCCGTTGGGGCTGACAACGGCAAGTTTATTGGTTGGGGTACAGCGAGGAGGATTGCAAGCGCTTCCAGGACAAATATACAGAGGGGGAGAAGGGGAAATAACAAAAAAAACCCAAAAGAATAAACAAAATAAAACAAAACAAAAAAAACCTCGGCAGGATCAACACCAAACAGGAATCCAGCTAAAAAGGGAACGCTTTTATCCATGTTATGACAACGTACTCCCAAAACAGGAATTGCTTCCTTTCTCCAGTTAAGTTGATCGGTCTTTCAATAAAATAAAAAGAGCAGGGGGGGGCAGGGGGGCAGAAGTTAGTGTGCATTTCCCTCCAAAATAAACTCTACTTCATGCCAGTTAAACACTAGAACTAAAAATGTACAAAGAAGCGTCAAAAGGAGATGGAAGTGTTATTAGAGTTAACTTTTCCTCTCGGAACAGTCCAGAAGAAAAACAAAGACTACAAATACAGCAGGCAAACCGACTGTTGGACTGAGGGGTACAGGGCAGATATAGTGTCGTAAGGAATTCAGTCTCAAGTTGTGCTCAACGCTCTTCGTCCTCTGTATGGCACGTTTTGGTCCATGATGGGGATTTTTAAGTTGAGACGAACCCCAATTTCTTACAGAAACGTGTAAATATTGTTGCTCTTTAAAAGGGCAGGTGTACTTCCTTCTACAAAGGTTAGGAGAGGTTTATAGGAAGTAGTCTGGGGTACGACGGGTCACGTGAGGCTCTCCGCGACGAGGTGCTGGGTCAAACTGGAGGCTGCAGGAAAGAAAAAGGCATCATTTTCCAACACCACGAGAAATAACAGAAGTGCTCTCCTGCTGCTATTGTTTTATTCACCCCAGCTGCTTCCACGTAAAACGTTCCCGGTCCCAAACCGGGCATCCCTGGGAGCTGAAACTCATCAGTGGGTCGAAACGCTGCTTACGGAGCGAACGCCACCCAGCAGCCCGGCGCTATTTTCAGGCGAGCTCAGCCGAACGCCCAATTCAGCTCTCTCACCCATCTTTACAAAGCCTAGCGCTACCAAAAATAAATAGATAAATCACTCTGTCTTTACTCTCTCCACCCAGCTTGAGCAATAGAGGGATTAGGAAAACGCAGAAGCTCCAACTCTCCAGAGAGCCAGGAAGAGGAGATAATGCACTACACCCAGGTAGAAGCTTTTAAGAGCTTAACTCACTACTTATTTTTAGATATTCATGCAGGTAGAGCACACAACGTTAATTCCAGAGCAGTTTGAGCTGGCTTTTCAGGAAAGAACCCCTTTGGAAAGGATCAGATGTTCCTCACAAGACAGAAGGGTGAGGAAGAGAGGACAGCCCGAGCCAGGTTACTCACAAGGAATATTTTAAAGTGTCGTCTAGTTCCATGATAGCAGCCTGGTTCCCACAACGGTAACAGTAATTGGGCGCACTGAAAATGGTGACCACGTTTCGGTCGTGGCACCAATTATAACCCTGCCGGGGAAAAAAAAAAAAAAGAGGAAAAAAAAAAAAATCTCTGTTAAATCTCAAACATCTGCCCGTCTGAAATTCCTCGTTAAGGTCTGAAACGATCCGAGGCATTTGTGAAGATGTAGACTTCTGGCAAGTATTTCCAACTGACTTGGTTTCATTTTAAAAGAAGTACTCCACCGCAAGAACAGGCGGCAGCTCTAGCAAAAACCGCTTCAACCACTCCACAGAGGGACTGGCTATTTGTCACACTCGTGTTTATTCATTTTGTACACAAATTATGGATTGTAGCACAAAGAAACCTCCAGTTTTTTAGGTATGCCTTCCGCTTTCATGCACCACAAAGGGGAATCTGCCTGCTGGATGAGAGCGACTTCTGACACGCAGTGCTCCTTACGGGATCTACTTGAACTGGATTTTAAAAATACGTCTGCTCCACTGACCCACCTGGCATCTCTCCAGCAAGACATAACAAAAATAGCTCATCAACAGCCAAAATGACGGCTTAATCCCGCTCGCATCTGACTGCTGAGTATTACAGGCCAGCCTGTTTAACGCAGCAGCAGCCTAAGTAGAGCAGAAGGAGATTATTGCTTCCGCAAACGGGCTGTGACAGGGTCCCTTCGGTAATTTACTTGGAGGGGGGCTGGCAAAGGGCAGAACACCCCCTTGTTTACAGCACAGGTCAAAGCACAGGATTTTATGTTGCTTGTTGTTCTCCCAGGATTCAAATCGCTCTTGGGTATTTACCTGCGTAACATTCAGGTGTCAGTTGATGCAAACCCATCAGCGGAAGGTCTCACACAGACAAGAATTGGCATTTCTGTTTTGTTAGCCTCATCTAGCAGAGTGCTTGCCCTACCTCCATGACAAGTTGGTGAGCGCGGGAGACCAGTGTGAGACCATTGGCATGGTTAAATGTTTCGGAAATATCTTGCCCGAACGTGTATCCAGCACCACGCGGAGATATACCCCAGCCGCCACGATCATCCGGATCCGACCATAGCAGATCGCACATAGGACCCTTAAAAAAGACGAAGCGTTCTTCATTAGATCATTAGCAAGATCGTTATAAAAAGCCACTTTTAAAATGTATTTTATTGACAGTAAAAAGACTGCCAGCATGTCCTTCTCTGCACAGGGCACAGGAGTTTATTTAACACGCAAAACATGGGCTAGTTACTTACTGTATCAGTCAGCACCCCTCCCAAAGAAATGAACACACACACAGCTGACCGAGAACGGAGTCCACCTAACCAGAGAAGCGTTCCCACCTCCTCTTCCACGCACACCGATCACCATTTCACTTCAAGGACTCAGAGACACAGAGAGCAGATCCACATTCTTACTCCTGACTCTCAGTTTAACAAAAAAAAGCCAATAAATTAAAGAAAAGGAAACGACCCGTGGGAGGCTCTGAACTTACTGTTCCAGAGATTGATGCTAAGCCTTCAACAGCCCTTCTAGCAGGCTATTAATCATTTAATTTCCTCTCTAAACAGCCTATTGTTGGACTTAACTTGTTCAAAAATACTGGTGGACATCTTCTAACAGCCACAAATGAAGCTCAGCAGCTTTTCCCGTAAAGATACTCGGGTTATCCGAGCCTGCTGCTGTTTCCCACCCACCCGCCTGAGCTCTGCGGTGGGGATCACACTGACTACGTGTGGAGGTCCTCAGGACAGCCCGATTTCAGCACAGGACTGGGAAAACCCCAGAGCAACAGTATAATCGTTACACCTAACGACAGGCCCATGTCCCCAGCAGGTTGCCCCCTGATTCTGGGAGTAATTTACGCAGCTTATTTCAGGTTTTTGGCAGGCTTGGGCAGACCTTGATGGATTGTTCTTGCTCTTATACCAAAGACGTTGCAGGACAAGCCGCTCACTTCAATCAGGGAACACTGCAGGGCATTTGTAAGCCTCAACCACTCCAACAGAGAAGAGCCATTCGCTACCCCAGGAGGTCAGAAGGTGGTTTCTTCAGTCCTCATCTCAGGCCTCCAGGAAGTGATGAACAAGGTGAAACACCACAGAAGAAAGGACTGGCTGGGGAAGAAGGGTGGTGACTCAAGACAGCTTCACGTGGTGGTTGTCTGTTCACAACCAAGTCTGTGATGAGGCTGAAGGTCGTAAACACCTTCCCCTGCCAAATACTGTTCTTGGAGTCAGCGTGACAATCAAAAAATGCCACGGTTCTGTGAAAATCCCATTACTCTCTTTTAGCAGACTGCTGTAATCAAAGCGTATTGACTTGTGTGTGTTTTATCTAAGCGTATGTTCACCTGCTCCAGATCTTAGAAAGGCAAAAATCTCCTGTGTAACCGCGTGTCTCACTCTTTAAATGGATGTCAGTGTGAGGCTACATTCACATTTTCTACTCATATCTAAATTTACGGTGTGTTTCCCTTCTTGTTACCTCGTGTGGAACTTCCTGCAGGCGGTCCAGAGCCCTGATATGATCCAGTGTGTCTATGGATGGAGAGAGGCCACCGTGGAGACAAAATATCTGTTCCGGAAACAAAGAGCAATCCGTTCAGTGCATATTGCTATGGAAAGACCGATCTTGGAAACAGAATGATAACAGAGTTAAAACTCCAGGAAATGGAGCATTGTCCTTACTCAAGGCTTACCTGGCCATCTACAAGAGCTGTAAGTGGAAGATAATCAAACAGATCTGTGAAATACTTCCAGACGTTGGCGTTGCCGTACTTCCGCAGACACTCGTCGTAAAAGCCATACACTTGTGTAATTTGTCTGCTTTCGTGATTGCCCCTCAGTATTGTGATGCGTTCTGGGTAACGCACCTATTGACAAAGAAAACACGTCTTTAACACAGGAATTGTGCCATCAGTACGGAAAGAAACAGTAACAGGTCAACGCCGGCGTCAACAGGAGGAGTGATTCTTCCCAAACTCCCAAAAAGCGCGGTTTTTGCCCAAGGCTGCTGTAGGAAAGCTGTCAAACCCTACCTTCAGTGCTACTAGGAGAGTCACCGTTTCCACCGAGTAATAGCCTCTGTCCACGTAGTCTCCCATGAACAGGTAATTTGTGTCTGGAGATTTCCCACCAATTCTGAAGAGTTCCATAAGGTCGTGGAATTGACCGTGGACATCCCCACAGACGGTGACGGGGCAACGTACCTCTTGCACATTCGATTCTTTCGTCAGAATTTCTTTAGCCTAGCAAGAAAAACACATTTAGGGCAAAAAGGTTGGAAGCGCCTCCATAAGCAGGTGCAGGTGTTATTTCACTGCACTCGCGCTGGAAACCCAACTTCACTCCAGTCGCTCAAGCTGACCACTGGAAAAAGAGTTTGTTGGGTAAATAAAAATAAAGTTTTAGCTTTTTACAAATCCCTGTCCACAAAAGACAAGCAGGTTTGCTACTGGGACACCAGGTCATTGAGATCTTATTGTACCACAAGCACAAACCAACTCAAAGCAGCAACTCAACAATTTCATTCCCAGCCTCCCCTGAAACGAAGCGGTGTGAACTTCAAGACTCGCACTGGATATACAACGTCTGTCACTGCTGGGGTTCACCCATGCGTGCTGTGCTTCTTCCAAACATTTCTCAAGCGCGGACAAGACGAAGCGCTATTCCAGCAAAGCTTCGTCAGCATCACGGGGAGACGTTATCTTCTTCAGCACAATTTTTTTTTTAATGTACAGATTTTGACAGATTTCTCCATCTACGCGTTCAACGCAGCTCAGGTCCGTTCATCTCAGCTCTTTGAACTACGGCAGCGCTCTCACCTGACCTCCAAAGTCAAGTGCTGTCCAGTTTCAGGATACCGTGAGCACGCCGCTCGGGCAACTATTACAGTTTTTTGAACAACTTGATTTGCAAAAGCACACATAAAGCTAGATATTATTTGACACTTACACTCGTAGGAAAGCTACGGCCTCCTAGACTTGGACAGAAGTCATCTGCCTTGCAACAGTGCACTTACAAACAGTCTCCCTCCTGCCACATTTTAGTCTGACTACCGTCACAGTTGCTCCAAGGATTGCTCTCAAGCCCACGCAGCCATGTGGAACCATTCGCGTTGCCACCTTTGCTGGCAACACAGCAGCAGGCAGGAACAACTCCTCTGCCAGCGCTGACAGCTGCTCCTCACTGCCTTCCTCCTCTGGGATCCCTCAGGCTTCCCCCCCGGCGCCACACACCCATAAATCCGAAGCGCTCTCCCAAGAGCGGGATTTCACAGCAGCGGGTCCGTGCCATGGAAACGGCTCTACGAACAGCACGCTCGTTCCAGATGGACAACGCCGGCTCATCACGCGATCGCTGAGCAGAAATGATGTTAAGAAAGGCTGCACGTGACAAAGCGGCTGGTCTGGCAGAAAGGCTGGGCAACCACCGCGGCACCAGATGAGCTGAGCTGCGCTGCTCTGCCAAACCAGAACCGACGCGAGCGCCGGGGCCCGGGGCTGCCCCGGCTCTCCGGAGGTACTGTGCTTTCAGATCGCATTGCGGTGAGTACGGGATGACCGGAGCCATATCTCAGGAAAGTGAGCCTTCTCCGCACGTTCCCAGAACACACAGGTACTAACAGATCCACTTCCCTTGCAGAGGGGCAGATTTCTTCTTCTTGCTTAAGCTGCTGAGGGAGAGAACTATTCCTAAGCTTCACTTCACTAACCTGGCACAGAACATCACTGCACACGCAAGAGACGCTGCTCTGGCCCAGGGCACTTCTCCTGCCAGATTTCCAACCCTTTTCCAAGCACAACGGTTTAACAGCTTCTAAAGGCAGGTCTGGAAAAGCCAAATCAGAGGCAATCTAAACATACGGAGCCACAACCAGCTTCCCTGGCCGCACCCAGCTGGCAACAAAACGACCACAGATGGAGGGATGGCATCCCTGGATTTACTCATCTCTTCCTCTACACTCAGCAGTTCCTCTGCTCATCGCAGCCACGTAATGTAGCCTATCTGCAATAACTTCTGATCATTATCAAATATCATGTTTGTTTTGCTGCCTCCAGCTCATCCACCGATGCAGATCGGCGCTCCGGGCACACGTGAGGCAGAGAGAACACCCACAGATAGGCTCGGTCTGATTTGGACAAAGGGGATGAAAGATCACCGGCGCTGAACAGTCACCAGCGGGCGATGGTCTGCCTGTTTATCTCCAAGTCCCTCAGCTCAGGACGATGTAGCTCCCACCTGCTGCTACCAAGAAGCAGCAGCTTACTGAAGACACCCTCAGCGGGCTCCCCGAGGACGCCTGTGTTCACATTCAAACGTTAGTCGCCTTTCCTCTTTTAGGGAAAGCGGCATTTTTGGAAAGAATAACTAAAACCCAAGCAGTCAAGGGCTTGGATAGCACCCAACACACACCCCTTCCACGGTACGTAACCCGAGGGGTGCGACTCTTGATACTCAAAGACACGTCCTGCACGTAGACTCAATGAGATGGGGTCTACCTGTCAGTTCTAAACTGGGCAAACATACTCCCCTTAAACGCATCCTAGGAAGGTGGGCCAGCCCAAGTCCTGGAATGTTGGTACTAAGGAAATCTAGACATTTCCCTTCAGGAGAGAGAAGGAGCTAACAGCTGAAGAGCCGCAGCTTCTTAAGCTGCCTACCACTACTACTGTGTAGCCTATTTTAGCTGACTGTGTAGACAAGCCTACGCGCACACGAATCGATGAAGCCTGGTGTTTTAACACCGCAGAGCTGCTCCAAACCAGGCTTGGGAGCTGAGCTTGGCGGGCCGCACGAGTTCGTGCTCGGAGCAAGACCTTTAAAATCCTAAGCATCATTTACGACACCCCAGGAAAACAGCAACCAGGCAGTGCACTCTGCTTGCGTGTTTCACTGCGCAGAGCTAACGCTCAAGTCAAATGGCATAAAAAACCAAAAGCAGCATTACGAAACAAGGATAAAAAACTCTGATGTGAGTTGCTCTGCATTATCGTTATTTACTGACTTAAGAAAGCTGTTAAATAACTGTGACTTAAAGTCATATTTTGGCGACCTTAGTTTTAGAAAACAGTGACTAACGTTACCAGTTTCCTAAGCACGTGTCCCAGTTGTTCTGGATGAAAACCATATCCAAGTCAGAATAAAAAGAATCTGCTTTTAGTTATTTTTATTAACTAAACCTCCATGAAGCACAATAGTCACCGTGTCTGTGCTCAAAATTACTTGGAAGAGCAGACAGTTTGTCAGCTGTGAGCATGCCCGTCTTCTCACCTGCCCTCTCTTTCCCAGTTTGAGATTCTGTAGGTCACCTTCACAGACTGGAACACGAGCTTGTCTGCTGTCCAGCCCCCAATCCGTGTGGAGGGAGGCTGGAGAGTGCACGTCCCAATAATTTACTGTGTGGTCCTCTCAAGAGGAAACCGAGCGGTCTCAGGGCTTGAACACAACCCATTAATGCGCTGCTCCGAAACCCGAGATGCCACGCCGGCTCTGAGACTACTGTTGGGATCACCAGGAGACTAATCCCCCTGCGAGAGAATTAACAATCCAACCCACATCAACCATCACGCCGTTCAGACTTGGCTACGATAATCGCGTAGGCCGATTCCACGGGGATTACAATCCAACCAGGAGGCAGATTTTCAGCACGGTGGTTTCTCTAGAGAAAACCGCAGAGCCCAAGCACTTTGCATCCAAGATCCTTTGAGAGCACGGAAACTCAGCTCCTGGAAGATTCACTGACTGCACCATGAGCTCCCTTTGACCGGTAGAGGCTCTTACCTCAGGAATCAGAGAAGCCAACCGTGGAGTTCCTGATCAAAATTCAACTGAATTGTTGTTCCATCAGCTGCAACAGACCAAACTACTATGGCAACAAGCGTGCTGAGGATATTAAAATCTCAAATATCTTGGCCTGAACAAAAACCAGCTAGATTCTCCCCAAACGAGATGGAAGTCAGAGGGACAGAGCTGCCCTGCCCTTCAGCAACGAGTGACAGGGACCGTCAAGACGCACACGTGCTCCTAGAGGTACCCGGGCCAGCACAACCAGGGATGAGCGTCATCACTGGAGAGATGAAATATTCCTGGCTGTGACTCAACACAACACTCGGGATTTCACGGTTGGAACAGCATCCAGGACGCCACTTGGCTCCGTCGCTCAAACCAATTTCACCAATTAGCGCAGAAGAGCTCGCTAACTCATTCTCCTAAAATTATTCTCAGGTGAAATGATCTCTGAGGGCAAAAGCATCGTAGGTACGTGCCAGTAACAGCAACACTCCCTACAGCATCAACTGGCTCCTGCTGCTTGGTTTGAAGAATCTGTTCACAATTACCGTTCAATAACCGTACGAGAAACGCACGTCGTCATTAGTGGTTCGAATCCTCCTCCTCCCACCACTTCTCAACACAAAGCTCTCAAGCTGCTCACAGCAACAAGACTGTAACCCTTCCTACACACGCACGGAACAAGGATAGAAAAAAAGAAGCTACAAGCAGAGAGACAGCTAGGGATGGTTTGGTTGCCTGTGTTTCATTTAAGAGACAGCCTTTTACTCACCTTCTTTCGTATCCCATTTTGTTACCTCAGTGAAAAACCTTTTTCCCCGGGCTAAGGAGGATGGCTCAACTTCCTCACCGGCACCAGGATTCATTTGCTGACCTGACTTGAACTTGAAAACATAAGCAATCAGAGATTTACACGTCCAAATTTGGGAGCGCTTCTTACTAAAAGAATCCAGCCTCTTGGCCTTTTAGCCTGACTTCAGCTGTCCAAAACACAGGCTACAACCCGCGGGGTTTCAAAGGCAGTTCGCTACAGCCAGCACTGCAGCAGCACCCAAGGCAACAGTTTCAAAATGAGGACAGCACAGAAAGCTGCCACAGCACCTCCGATGAAGCGCAGACATCATCCAAGGCAGAACTCTTTCACCACCTACTTAATGAGAGTGGGGAAAGGTTTTAACAACCTTCTGCCGTGAAAAGCCTTCAGGTCATGGCGTTAAGAGAAGGAGTATGACATGCAAGACATCCGCTGCACATTTTCCCAACGTGCTTCAACATTTCTCATGTCTACAAGCCACAGCGGCGATCACAACTGTTTGTCCTTCTGCACAACTTCAGCCAGATTTCATTTTAAAGGCCAGCAGAAGGGGAAACGAGTGTTCTCAAATTGTCTCGATACGACATCTCGATTAACTGCGTGAAGAAGACAAGAACTGATTAGCTGTCAAAACGACGTCGTCACTGGGCAGGTGAAGACAGAATGTCATTTTTACAGGTGCAAATTTCAAGAACTTCCAGAGCGCAGAGTAATTCGACATTCCCTCATCAACCTCTGTTACATCCAATCTTTCCCTCATTACTGTCCATTGTGTCAGCAATTAAAAACAAGAACAACGCACACAGGCAAGGCTGGGATTTGGTTCTCGGGATTTTTTTTTTCCCCCCTCCTCATTTGGATTTTAAGTTTTTTTTTTTTTTAACTACCAAACTCTTTGAGAATTTTAAACCTAAGAGAAGAGGTACCACTGTGCTTGGCCTCTTAGAAATTAGTCAGACAAAAGGGAGTGCTAACAATTGAGACAAGGTTGATAAGGGTTTCTCCAAATATTAATTCAGGGAAACAAACTAAACCAGCTTTCTGGCAGCGCTGCTTCACACCCAAAGCAAGCCTGCACACCCCAAAGTTTTTGTAAGCTCCTTTCCACTGCCAGCTGGGCGATACGACCACTCCCCAAAAAATGAAGAATAAGCCAAGTAAGAGCGTCGCAGAGCATCTCCTTCACACCCCCGTCGTTTCTATCCGTTACCAGCACCCTTCCAGAACGAGGTGCTGCGACGGACGACGGACGTTTCACGCCACGCACCACAGGTTGAGGGTTCCTACCTGTCATCTGGATGACAAACACCCTCTCCACCTCCAGCCGCAACGCCGAGCTGCCACTCTCCCTATTTACTGCGCGAGCCCTGAGGTGCAGCCAATCTGCTGGGATTGTCCTCCAGCTTCTCAAAACACCGCAGCTCCTTAATTAACAACGCAGCTGGAGAAGAAGGGAAATGGTTTTCTGTAACAGCTCGCTGGTTAGAACGGCGGTTCCCCACCAGCGATTCGTGGAGCGGGGCACATGTGGCGCTAATAAATTATTTTGGGCTTATTAGCAGGGCCTCAGGCAGGAGACAGCACAGCCACGAGGAGCTCTTACTCACTCTCTTCAAGATCTATCTGCTCTTCAGGCTGCTGCTGTCGCTCCCCGCTGCGGCACCAGCCCTTCTCACCACACTCCCTTGGAACTGACGGAGCTCTGGAGAAAGAGTCATAAAACAAAGAGACAGCTCCAGCGCGGGATTAAAAAAATAAGGGAAAGAAAAGAGGCTGAGCGGGGGATAGCTCGACGTCAGGGTCACTGGTGAAAGCATTTGCCAGGAAATCAGAGCCTGGAGTCCTGCACAGCCTCTGCCTGCGGCACTCAAGCTCCGACCTTTCCGACGGAACATTATGAGGTTGCACCACAGACCCTCTCTACCGGTCAGATCTTACCACCGCGGTGCTCTGCCGAGGATCTGACAGAAGACCGCATCTTCTGAAGCTGGCACTGAGACATTTAGTCACAGGCATGAGAAAACACGCTCCACTTCTGAGAGAACTAAGCGAGACACACAGGTAATAACGCGACAAGGCCACGCTCACCGTCAGCAATACGACGCTAAAGGGAACGCCGAACTAACCGCTCTGCCCTCTGCGCCTGATAATTCTCAGCCCCTTCAAGAAAGGAGCTGAGAGCTTCTCTGGACCACCTGATGCGTAGCAACGGCCCCGGCTGGTCACTGAGATAAGAAGTAAATAGAAAGAATAATCTTTGTTACTACGTTTGTTACCACCTCAATCCTTTAGCTGTCACAACTTGCCAACTCCAAATAAAATCCTAACTTAGTTACAGATTGCAGTACTGAGGGAGTGTTCACACCGCGACGCTTAACTTCTCGGACAAAACCCAACCCTAAAGACTGGTCTCCTCATAGAAAAAAAAAAAAAAAAACAAAAAAAAAACCCAAACTCTTGACAGTTTACACTAAACAAGTCCAAAGAGGAATTTGCCACAGGACTGTCCAA